>JAGFMF010011836.1:487420-552561 GCA_019455555.1 Galemys pyrenaicus | reverse complement strand
AAGAAGAAGAAGAAGAAGAAGAAGAAGAAGAAGAAGAAGAAGAAGAAGAAGAAGAAGAAGAAGAAGAAGAAGAAGAAGAAGAAGAAGAAGAAGAAGCTGCTCAAGGAAATGGGCAATTATAACCAAAAGCAAACAAAAATCTCAACAAGACCAAAAAGCCAAGATAAACCAAAGGGACCATGGTGGAGAGGGGAAAAAGGGGAGGGCAAAGACAGGGATGAGGGCAGAAAGAGCACAAGGGACTGAGGTGATGGTGCAAGGGTGGAATGGTGGTGGGGACTCCCTGGAGAATACAAATGATGTCAAATACAATTAATTAACTAAATTAAAAAAAAAAAAAACACCAGGAAAACATCCTTCCTGGTGGTGCATGGGGTTAAATCTCAGCACTATGAAACTCTCCACAGCCACTACAACATGAGTTCAATCTCTGGCCAGGGAGGTGACCCACATGGAACAGCAGACCTCTCCTGTCTCACCCTGCCACACCCCTCAGCATTGTTTTTCAGTCAATCTGCCTGTTCTGCTCCCCACTCTGTCTCTGGTGAATCCTCTCACCGCCTGCGCCATTGACCTGTACCCGTTTTTGAATGCATAAATAAAAAAATCTTTAAAAAATAAGAAAAAAACAATAAATTTCCTTATTGTGTTTCTGAAAGACAAGAGTTTTGAGAAAAAAAATAATTTAAATCATTATCTAAATAACCAAAGAAAATATTTTCCTTTCAATGTAATCGAGTGTATATTAAATTGACTCTTTAAAAAAAAAAGATTTATTTATTCACAGAAGAGCTGGGATACAGGCCAGAGTTGTAGGAGGTGAGAGGGTTCACCAGAGACAGAGTGGGGAGCAGAACAGGCTGATCGACTGAAACACACTGTTGAGGGGGAGCAGCGGGCAAGGCAGGAGAGGTCTGCTGCGCCATGTGGGTCCCTTCCCTGGCGGGGACCGAACTTGTGCTGCTGTACTGACGCTGCTTCACAGTGCGGTGCTCAACCCGCTACGCCACCAGAGAGGCCCTAGACTGACTCTTTTTTTTTTTAAAGCAAAGCACTATTAAAATATCAATACTATTCCGCTTTATAGAGCATACTGCTTTTGGTCTGCTACTGAACCCATTGTCAATATGCTTACATTTTTATCTCACAATTACATGTCCAATGCACTGTTTCATGTAACAAAGTATTAAGAATCAGTTTACCTTATAGATACATATTAACATGTTGTGATGGATAATGGCTCAAAATATTACTTTTGAATATTTTGGTACAGGACACTTGGCCTTTTTTCTTTAATAAACCTAGGGTCACAATTCAAATCATCATCTAGTTGCATTCAATATTTTATCTAGTTTATTTGCATGTGTTCAAGGTTTACTCAAATTCACATTACTCTTGATTTCCTCAATCCCATCCCCCCTCCTACAACAATTTATCTTCTATATAATAGGTATTATACTCATAGAATCTATTATAGATTCTTTTGCTTCAATTCAATTTAAAACCTTTTATTTCATACTCTCTCTGACTCAAAAAAAGCTAACAGTACAAAAAGCATCATAATATGAATATGTGGTATTTGTGGCAAGAAACTATATTTGAATTCCACCCCTTCAGTTTTCATTCTCCAGTCTTGACTCCTCTCTATTTAGAAATAATTGACAAAAATGTGAATAGATGAAAATTCTATATAAAGTACTTAGTTGCTGAATATTTTCAAGCAATATTCTCTTATTCTTAACTTTGTACAGAGAAAAAATCCTAAAAAGGAAATTCTGAGACAGAACGAGGGCTCAAATAATGTAATAAATTGTTGCATTACTATTATTTCAGTGAGTAATATTTAAGTGAGAGAATAGTTAAGGGGTGGAAGATTGGGACAGTAACTACCATTTACATATATAAATATAGTTTATAATAATAGATATTATAAATGAATATGTGTCATAGTTTAAAATATCTTATTTGGGACTCCTGTCATTTACCAATTATCAAATCATTGGTAAAATTATTACCAGTCATTTACCAATTACCAAAAATTATCCCATAATTATTAAGAGATATTAAAAACTATGCTGATAAAAGCCCATGAACTTATTTGACTATGATAGATAACATGCATACAATTTCACATTGTTTTAAACAACATATTAAATAATTTGATATCCCCATTTTTGCTAATATGAAAAATATAATCTCTTCACAACACTGGCATTTTTGTAAGGTGACAAAGTCTAACATGCCAATTTTACTTAATAAATTTGACTTTATTCATGCTTTTCTTATTCATCTTTTTAGTCTATCACATGACAGTTCTCTTAATCTTTCTTCAATGCTATTTGTAACACTTGTAAGCACAGAGCAGAAGTGATAACTATATCAACAGGATTGGTGATTAGATTGAATTTCCTTTGAATAAGACTCAAATCGCCCTCAAAGAAAATTAATAAATATATGATAAACATAGATATAGAGAATAAATTTATGACATATATATGTTTAGATACTAGAAATAATTCAAATATATAACATTCATTAAATATAAGATGCACAACTGTCCCACATTAGACTTTATTTTTAATTGAGTATTAATCTTCAAATAAAGAACCACTTTGAGATATTAAAGTAAGGGACCATTAATGAAATGAATGTTTCAATTCTTTTGCAGTTGTCTTTTGAAGAGCATACTTCAGAAGTATATTTATTCATCATTTTAAAATCCATTTCCATCTGGCAAAGATACTGAATGTCAATGTATGGACCTAAAAGGGAAGATTGACTTTGCTTTTGTATTGCTTTAAAAAAAAAAATAAATAAAGCCTTTCAGTGTTCCCTTGCTGATGACCCCACAAGCAGGGATTCTTAAATTTGCTCCCTAAGGGTCTTTCCTCAGGTCACAATGAACATGATTGTGTTTTTGTTTCTGATGCAGGAGAATGGTATAATTAGTTTCATGTTCTTAAAATATTCTTTTGTTTCAGTGTAAATGGTACACTGGAAAAAGCAAGAATAATATGAAAGGTAATTGGATTTAGATAATAGGAGGAGGCATGAACAGAACAAAGACTATGTATGTGTAGAATCAATAGGATTTGATAATGGATTGTATATGAAAGATGAAGGATTGAAGTTTAAGTATAATTGTCTGGTGTCTGGTTTGAAATAATGAATAAAAATGCCAATCAGTAAAACAGAGAACATTTGTTGAGGACTAGATTTGGCTATATAAAGGAATAATTCAGTGTGTGATACCTACTGTTGAAGAAGTCTATGCTGTTATAAATATTCAGGTGAGGATGTTTTAGATATTTGAATAATTGAGCCAAAAGGTCAAAAAATTTGTTCTGGGAAAATAAAATTTGGAAATTGTGGTTTATCAGTAGATAGATCTATGAGAATGAAGATAATGTAGAACAATAAGAGAAAGTTGACAAATAATTGAGTCTGGTTGAGTAAGTGGACATTTACCATATTTAATTTTAGTTCTTTTTTTTTTAAAGGTCATTTTCTTTAAGAAGGAAATGTAATTTTATCACTGGAGTGAAGGTGAATGACATAATTTCTGCCTTAATCATATTATATGTAACTACTAACCAGTGCCATGACCATATATTAGAAGTTATGGATTAAAATGGTATATACTATTCTCATAACCACATCAACTTGCAGTTTGAATACTTTCTGCCTAGTCCTCCCTCCCTTCCACTCTCTTCTCTATCCATCCATCAAATATTTCTACAACTACTATAATTTGAAGATATACAAAATAAATTAATATTTACTTACCCTTAAAGATATTCTTAGTCTATTTATTTGCTCTAATAAAAAAGCCCAGAGTACATGAAGAAGACTGCACAAAATGCAAACCTTTGGGGAAAAATAGTCATTTCTTCAATAGACAAGAGCAATGCACTGGACAAGTTAGAGAAAATCTGTCACTCACATTTACCTGAAGAGGAATGGAGTTATGTGAGGCCCCTTGCTTTAAGTCGCTTCAAGGGTCAGTAGCTGACATAGGGTATATGCAGGTTTTTTCATTCAGAGAAAATAGCACAGAGGAGGCTATATCTAAACAAGCCTATACCTCGATTCAGAAAAGAAAGGAGAGGGAAGAAAGTACAGAAGAAAGGGAGAGAGAAAGGGGAAAAAAGGAGAAAGGGTGTTGGGGATGGAGGGGAAAAAGAAGTAAGGAAGAGAAGGAAAAAGGAAGAGAAATGAATGCGGACAAAAGGAAAATGTTTAAACACTTCAGAGAGCAAAGAAATGAAGTGACTTTGTTGCTTGTAAGTAGTTATAGCAGAGGGTTCCTATTGGTGAAAATTTTAACAGGGAGCATTTTGTTCATTCTCTGAGAGAAGATCATTTGATGAAATAGGTTTTCTTTAATTACTCCCCAGGAGTTCAATATTTTATGCATACCATAAACTCATTCAAATCATTATAGTGATTTTTGAAATCATGACATAAAAATTTTCTTAGTATAAATAATGTCTCCATGATATTAGATTGGTGTCTTTAAAAATCAAAATAAAGAATATCAATAATTATAAACACTAAAGATATCCTAGATAGGAATCTCATGAATGGAAAGTAAAATTTAAAGATCACATGATTTAATTTCCCTTACTAATGACTTGGTAAATTCTAGCCGTTCTAGTTTCTTCCAGATCTTCATTTATCTGTATGCTATAGTTAATAACATTAGGTCGAATACTTGGAGTTAATAGTGATACTCAGTATCACATAGAATCCAAACAGCCAAAATCAACACACCATTACAGCCCAAAGTTACTCTGATTTCTAAACAACCTACTCAACGATTGCTATATCCTGGCCACATGGTAACCCTGATTGTACCTATCAACACAAGGTAAAAAACTAATTTAGGTCCTCCCTGACGTCATAGGGGTTAAAAACATCGCTATCAAGCTATAGGCAGCTGTTGCAGCATGAGTTTGATCCCTGGCCAGGGAGTCGACACACACAGTGCAGCAGATTTCTCCTGCCTTGCCCTCTGCTCCCCTCAGCAGTAGATCTACCTGTTCTGCTCCCCACTACATCTCTGGTGAATGCTCTCACGACTCTGCTTTATGCCCCAGTTTTCGTAAGCATAAATATAAATAAAACTTACCCAAAAATTCAGTTTAATCGTTAGTGTTGAAGACACTGATGACCCGTATTATTGACTATAGCTGGTCTGATTTTAATTCAGATTTCAAAGAAACTCATATACTGAATCTCATTTTTAGATTACAATAGGAAGTCAGAAATATGTTTTATCACAGAAGTCAGATAAAAAGATGCAATTGAATTTACTTAATATTTATAAATATTATTGACTACTACCTATACTTCTAAGTTCTGTAAGTCAAAATTTAGAGTCCCTTCAAAAAACAGGCACTTCCCATCTTGACACTCATATGAATGCTGAAAATTAAAATGTGATAAGTTGTACACAGATTTATCAATTTAACCCTGAATTGAAAACTTTACGAAGTATGGATTTTTCCCTATAGATTGTTTTAGTAGCTCAGCCTTTAAGACTTGATACTCAAATTCATTACAAGTAATATTTTTAAAATAATATGTAACTTAGGGTATGACAGAAGCCTTACTGAAAGGAAAGGAGTTTCAATATCTGTTACTCTTAGATTTGGCATATTCCTAGCATAAACAGTAGTCCTATTATACATATGGCCTATAAAATCTTGGCCCAAGTTACAATTTCTAGTTGGGAAACTCTTCTGTCATCCTTAATGAATCCTAAATTAGATAAGCACACTTAAGAAATAATTGGCCAATAAAATCCACGTGTGATGTCCCACTGTAGCAGACGTTTTAAAATGTGTTGAAGGAACAAAATTCAACCTGTAATTATCCATGCCTGTACTTCATAACCATGTCAAAACAGTCACTATACACAGCTCTTTGGTCAGTTTGGACCAGAATATTATCCTGTGGTGATAGAAGGACCAAATGTTAACAGCATAAAATTTAGAGATACACAATTTTCCCTATGACAGTAGAGAATTTTTATTACTAAAAGTGTACCTGGTTTCACAGTGAAAATATTACTAGGTTATAATTGTATTTAAAGGAGAATTTATATATTTAATGCAAAAGGACAATAGTTATTTGGGGAAAATACATAAAATTCTTTCAAGTAATGCAGCAGATATATAAATAAATGGGACTTTAAAAAAATGTGCATGTTGAAGATAACAGATATTTTTCTTTTTCATGTGCAGGAAATGTCACATTAGTATAAGCCAACTAAGCAAGAAAAGAAGGTGTGTTATCTAAAACAATTGAAAATAACACATGAAAAGAATCATGGGGGAATAATGTTTGTTTACATCCAGTAGCAGAAGGAAAAGCTGAAAATCTTTGTTTTGGATGGGTCAGAAGTCATTTCTAAATTTAAAAAAAACTATCAATAATTAATTAATTTAAAATATAAATCAGGATCCTCCCTGGTGGCACAAGGCAATAGGTGCAGCACTATGAAGCTATCTCCTGTCTGGCCCACTGCTCCCCTCAGCAGTATATTTCAGTCTATATGCCTGCTCTATTCCTCACTCTGTCTCCGGTGACTCCTCTCACCACCCTCGCCCACCGCTGCACTTCTGGCCTGTACCCACTGATTTTCTTGTATGCAAAAATAAATCTTAAAAAATAAAAATAAAATCTAAATATATTGACATAGGACTCATGTATTGATACCTATTTTATTTAGTAAATACTTTGGCCAACACTTGGTGGGCATGTATGTTCATAGTTCACAGTTATGATAGATGATCTCATTTCCTACTTGTTTCTCTTAATTATGTTTCCATAGTTGAACTCTATTCTCCTAATCTGGTTTTGCTTGCATGATTTTCAGGCATTTTTGACCCCTCTGTCAACTCTAAAGGTCATGTCCAAAAATTCCTTGGGCCTGAATTTTCCTTGCTTGGAGTGACAAATGTCAGACACTGGTTTTTAAGTCCTTGAACTAAACATAACTATAAACTGTGCTTTATCCTCATAGTTTCCTTTCTGATACAGATATTGATATACTACCCTCTCACAAAGCTCACCAAATATGTCAGAAAAACCCCTTCAGTGTTAGTGAATGTCTGTATTTCACACATGTATATCTCTTCAGAAGGTTTTCTGTTGCAATTCTGACTATTCCTGACACTCAAACTGATTGTGTGTGTGTGTATTTAGAAATATATTAGTTGGAAAACTGCATTATTAAGAATCAACATGTGCATATCTATATATAACTTCTAGTAGTCATGTACAGGACCAATGGAGTTTACTGTATAATAGACCAAGTATGAATGACTATTCCAATAGCCCATGCAATTATAAGATACATACAATTAAAAGCTACATTGCTGCCTATGAGCATAATGACAAGGATTTAGATAGCAGCAATAGACAGAAATGTAAAGAAACTAAAGGAAGTATTTATATTGAGTTAACTCACAAAATCTAGTTGTGTCCTTTCTTATTAATATATCAAGAAATTCATTCAATATTATTATTAGATGATGAAATGGCCATTTGGGGATGAACAAATTTGAAAAAGTCAATTAAACTCAATTATTTATTAACTTAAGTAAAGATAGTCATTTTCCCTCTACTTCAAATCTTACATTATGTCCACTTTAGAGTATTTTACAGAATGTGTTTTCCCAAAATAGAGTAAGGTATAGTTAAGGGGAGGGGGACAGCAGAAAGGCCACTTGAATTGCTGCCCTCAGCCATTTTGCAAATTCTTTCCACTGACCTTGTTTCTCTGAGAAAATATGCTTGATATGTCTATCCCTTGTGGTATTCCCTGAAGACATTTCTTCCAGGTACAGAAAATTCAGTATAACATTTTGATATAATTGTAAATGCTACTGTTAAATGTCTTAATCCTTTATAAAAAATACAGTTCAAAATGCAATGCAAAATATCTCATTTTTTAAGTAGCACACACATTTCCTTTATGTGAATTAGAACATATTTTTATATTTAATTGATACCCAAAATTCATCATAAAATAATTTCAATGAAAAAAGTTTAAAATGTCTCTGTAAAATGATATATTCATATCAAAATAAAAACCCTGATGAGTTCTTAATGCAGTCAATAGTATAATTTGTTGAGGGGGTTAGTGAATGATATTTTCTTGTCAATAAGATTAAATCATATGAAACATGAGAATTATAAAAAATGTAATATGACATGACAACTTTTAGAAAAATAATAAAGTCATATAATGTTAAATCCTATTGAGAAGGAGAACTAAAGATGCCCAGTTGGTTGAAAGTTAAAATGTGAATATTTGGTGAATATATATATATACATAATTGATTACCTAGAAATTTCTCAAAATATACCAGAGAAACTCATATACACACAACAACAACAACTATGAAAAGTGGTATGATTAAATTAATCATAGCATTAATCATAGTATCATATTTTTGGAACAAACTTAGGAACTCATCTAAGGAAGTGCATAAGACATATAGGTAGAGAAGTCATCAGAATATATTGGCCAGGTGAAGAGCAGAATTTTTTAAAAAATTAAATATGAAATTTAAAGTTCAAAACAGCTTATGTAGCTAAACACGAGATAAAATAATATTCATTTTTAAGTCCACATAGATTATTAATATACATATATTAATAAATGTAAGAAAATACATAATATTTATAAATGCAGTAAGGCATAGCTCTGAGAAAATGATAGTATTAGAGTTTGGTTGCAATATAAAAACAGAATTTCAAAAACCCAAAGAAAAACTTTTCAAAGACTCATGTTGGGGGCCTCCCTGGAGGCACAAGGGGTTACGCACGACACTATGAAGCATCCACAGTCACTGCAGCACAAGTTCAATCCCCAGCCAGGGAGATGACCCACATGGGGCAGCAGACCTCTCCATCTTGTGGGCTGCTCCCCTCCGCAGTGTATTTCAGTCAGTTTCTCTGTTCTGCTCCCCACTGTCTCTCTGGTGAATCATCTTACCTCCCACACCTCTGAACTGTACCTCAGTTCTTGTATGCATAAACAAATAAAATATTTTTTAAAATGCAAAAACTGATGCTGATATTGTGCTATTGCATGAGATCAGAAAAATTCTGTTTGACACATATAAGAGAAAACACAATAAAGAAAAGCTTAATTACATATTAAAAGTAGTAAATGCTTAGATAATTCAATGGATATATTTGTACACTAGTTTTAGATATTCCTTTAAGTTTTATATAACTGTTTTGAAAACTAATAGAATCACAAATATATGAGTATTCAAATAACATTTGAAAGTAGTGAATGTTTTAAAACATTTCTGAGACTTTTTGAAACTCTTACATATAGAATACTTTATAAAATGCCTACAGCAATTATAAAGAAGTATCCAGAATGACAAAAATATGTCTATGAAACCGATGGCTCTGAACCATGCTCTAGGAAATTTTTACTAAACAATGAAAATTGCATTTGTACCATAAAAAATTTAATTTAAAGACTGTGTTTTTCTAAAATGTAAATAAATTATTCTAGAGAACTAATTATTAGGGTACATGTTCTAAATCTAGTGTCATCTCACATGTCTCATCAGTAAGAAAATCAACTTAGCACGAGCTATTAAAAATGAAGATTAAGTCACAGAATTCTGTGATGTGCACACACACCTGTCCTAATTTTAATGAAAAAAGCAAATGGTGATGGCCAGCATGCAGCCCCCTGTCTGGTATATCCTACACAGTTGCAACCCATGCAGGTCTCTGAGTTCACCAGAAACTCATAAGTGGCTCCCCAGCAGAGACCTGAAGGAAATACTCTGTTAATAAGAGAGTGACGACAATGACTGCATTTCTATAGAAGACGTGAGTAGAAGTGGGGGTTTGCAGATGGGGCAAGTTTCTTCTCTCCTCTCTACTTTTGCTTCACTCTTTTAACACCTACTTTCTGATCACGGTGCCAAGGTTTTCAGGGGACAGATTTTTGGATTGTCTGTCGGTCGTGGAAGTCTACAATCCTTGGTTCCCAAAACAGGATCATTCGATATAGAACAATGGAAAAAGGTTAAAAGTTTGAGTTGCTCACCTACAAGGGAAAGCTATTCTGCACTCACTTTGGTCATTATATAACTTGATCTCCCTGTCATTAAAGCTTTTGCAGGGAGTGGAGGATTTATCCTCAGAGTCTAGTAAAGATAAAGTTTTCATAAGTCCAAAGGAGTCAATCCATAACTCAGCCAGGGTTTGTCCTCCTTCCCCACCTATACAAACACTATGTTATGGGTGCGGCTGAGACCCAAAAGTGACACTACAGTTTCCAGCAGATTTTGAGCCACTTATAGTATAATGTTTAATAAAAAACAGTTGGAAGGAGAAATGTTTCAAGACTTTCCAGTTAATTATTTAAGGAGGAGACCAGGGTCCTTGACATTAGAGTTTTGCCATTTTGCAATTTTCTCTTTTTATTAAAACTAGAAAAAAATGTTATTTAAAGTTTACTTGCTATTATTAAGGTTATAAAATATGGGTATAATTTGATTGGAAATCAAGGGAAAATCATCCCTGATGAGTGTTTAGTTTTATTTATTTAAAAAAACTGTTTTTTACTTGAGTTTTATCAGAGAAATAATTTACTTGTAAGCAGTAATCACGAATACGGTTAATAAAGCAATTACTAGACTATGCTATCATTATAAAGTTAGAATGTTGGGCCTCCCTGGTGGCGCAATGGGTTAAGCAACGCACTATGAAGCAAACCTCAGCCACTGCAGCACGAGTTCCATCCCTGCTGCCGGCCAGGGGGGGACACCCACATGGTGCGGCAGACCTCTCCTGCTGTGCCCGCTGCTCCCCTCAGCAGTGTACTTCTGTTGATCTGCATATTCTGCTCCCTGCTCTCTGTGTTGAATCCTTTCACCCCCACACACCTCTGGCCTGTACCCCAGTGCTTGTATGCATAAATAAATAAATCTTTAAAAAAATTTAGAATGTGTTCAAATATATGTGCTTTAAAGAAAATAAGTGATATCTCTGATACCCACTGAGAATTTATAACAATCCAATAGCCTGAAATTGTGTCTGATAAATAATTCCAATCATTATAATAAAAATTTATTTGTATCCTTCCTGAAAATATACCATGTTATATCACTGAACTGTAAATAATTTGTCTATAAAATTATGGCAAATTATTTTGTGTAGATCTTCAAAGATATGGTGTCTGCTTTTTCCCTATTTCCTTTTTTGGCTTCCAGTTAATCATTTAAAAGTATTGCTTCACCTAAAACTAGATGTCTCCAGTAATTTACTTATTTCTAGTAGTAATTTTGTTCTTAATGAAGAATGACAAGTGCTTAAGCCCAGTAAAGTTATGCCTCCCATCTCTCCCTGTGTGCTGGGTGACACATAAACAATGTGAATAGAGAAGGACCATGATTTATAAACATTTCTAGAATAAGAGGGTTAATTCTACTAAGCCTAAACCCCATTATCATAAATACTAAATTATTGTTAAAATAAGATTAATTTGGTATACAGCCAAAGGCAAACATTAATACTTAGGGGATAAGAACATTTTATTAATGATGATATATAATAAATTAATGGCCTATGAAAAGAACAACTTGAATTTGAAAAATATATATCATTTCGAAGCACATAAAATTGACAGTTTTATTATTTTGTCAAATATAGTCAAATACGAAACATTAGAATCTTATTGTGGCATGCTATATATGAAAGCAAAAGAGGCTGCTAATCAATTCTTTAACTTTTTGATGATCTGAGAGGAACATTTTGTAGTAGTTATGTAATACATTTACATATCATGGTAACTTATATAACTATTATCTAAGTTGTCTCAATGGATACTCAAATGCTCAATGAGTTTAGAAAAATAAGAATGGTATTTATTTTCAATTGACTGTGTTTGGGTTACATGCTCAAAACTTATTTTTAGTAAATTTGCAATCTTATTGCTCTATTTTGTAAGGACATGTGAATTTTATGTTTAATAACATTCTCCAAATATTGTTGACATTATAAATATTTCCCTTACTAGCTTAATATGGTGTTTTAGACTATATTTTTGGAAGTTTTGTTGCCAGATAATTTAAGATGCACATAAGACAAAAACACTGCTAAAATGAAAATACATTGAGTTACTGATTCCTTTAGACTACCTGACCCACAATTTCTTCAAATGTATATTATTTTCCATTAAAACATACATTATCATGGAAAGAGAATAATAATAATGATAGGTTATTTTAAAATTAACTTAGTATATTGAAACTCATATTCTTATTAAAGAGCAATGGGGGTCCTACCTGGGGGCACAAGGGGTTAAGTCACAGCATTATGAAGCTATCTGCAGCCCCTGCAGCATGAGTTCGATTCCCAGCCAGGGAGATGAACCACATGGCGCAGCAGAGCTCTTCTGTCTTGCTGCTGTTCTCCTCAGTAGTGCATTTCAATCATTCTGCCTGTTCTGTTCATCACTGTCTCTGGTGAACCCTCTTACCACCTTCTGGCCTGTATCCCAGTTCTTGTATGCATTAATAAATAAATCTAAAAAATGGGTGTTATTCAGAAATTAAAATGGAAGAATATATCTTCGAAGAGATACTACTTTGAGCAAAAGAGTCAATGTAGCTATAACAAAAAAATTCAGCAATCTATACTAGTATAATTATCTCAGAAGCTCTAACAATCAGATAACTAATTTGTTCATAAATGATGAAAGATTCTTAATTTCATTATAATAACATTCTAGATGATGCCTTTGTGTATGTTTTGCTTTATATGTTTTTTATTTAGGAATGCTGACTCATGCATTTCTTCCTATATTCATCAGACTAGAAGCATTCTGAATCTTTTGACACATTTCCAGTTTATTATTCTGTCTTGTGAGAGGTGACATAGTGAGCATAAAATTGTTCTGGGCAGCGGGTATAATTCAGCCTGTCTGTCAGAATGATGACTACCGTTTTCAAATCTGGATTATGTAGATATTAATATCTCACATTTCTAATATACCACAAGCTACTAAGTACTAAAAATCATCAATTACTGCTAACTGATTTATTGCTCCCCCATATCTCCTTGGGATATAAGTAATGACACACTGACCATTTACTATGAAAAAAGACAGCATCAAATCAAATCCTGGACATTAGATATCTATTAAATAAAGAGTAGGTCCAAAATAAGCAGAATTTGTTTCAGTCACATAATCTCTGACACTAAACCTGAACTATCATTTATTTATTTAAGAATCATAAAAACTAATATTAATAAAAATAAAATTTCATGAGTGATAAATGCTTTCATTTAACTTCAGTTCTCATAATAAAACCTGGTTGCCAAAATGCTTCACTGCTTTCTTTACTTTTTTAACAATGAGGGGATTATATAACATAGGGTCATACAGTACTAATAACTGAAGCATAATACACATGCGTGCCTATATATATATGAATTTTTATCTGTATCACTCAATATCTTTCATTTATTTACTAAAGAAATAACTAGATTCAGAAACTGAATGTTTTATGCCCTACATGGAAATTCAAATAAAACCACATAAAGACAAATTATAAAAGTTAATATGAAATAAAATTTATTTCCATATCAAATGATAAAAGAATTCTATATAGATAAAAAAATTAAACTAGGTCCTCCCTGGTGGTGCAAGGGGTTGAACACCACACTATTGTTTTTCCGCAGTCACTGCAGCCCGATTTCAATCCCTAGCCAGAGAGGGGAACCACATTGTGCAGCAAATAGACCTCTCCTGCCTCGCCCACTGCTCCCCTCAACAGTGTATTTCAGTTGATCTGCCTGTTCTGCTCCCCACTCTGTCTCTGTGCATCTTCTCACCCCACCCCCATGCTTTTGGCTCTTGTATGCATAAATAAATAAACCTTTCAAAAATTATATTAATAATATCATTCCATCAAACTATCACTTAAGTTGTTCCTGTTTCTTTACCTTCCTTCATATCCAATTGAACGGTGAATGTTTTAATACTATGTAAGTTATATACATCTATTTTATCTACATCTTTTTCTAACTTTTAGACATGTAAGTACAAAAAACAATTAAAAGATGAAATGTTTTCAAATAATAAACCAGTTAAGTAATAAATGAGATGTAGCAATGAAACTTTCTCTTGAGAAGTCTTTTTCTGTAGATTACATAAATCAGCCAGTTTCACCTTGTTGTTGCTCTACTTATACCTTAAAGCAACATAGGTTTACGATTTGTATATTGTATATTGCATGAAGCATACCAAATTAAGTCTTCCAGAAGAACATAATTCATTAACATAATTCATCTTTTGTCAGAAAATTAATTCCATCTTACTTTAGCATTGGAATGATTACATTAAACTATATGTTTAAACTGCATATTTTAAAAAAATAGATTCCTTCTAGTGTGTCATTTCAATAAAACATTTTAAGTAATTGTATACTTCAAATAAGGACAGAATTGAGGGCCTCCCTGGTAGCGTAATGGGTTAAGCAATGCACTATGAAGCAAACCGCAGACACTGCAGAATGAGCTTGATCCCTGCTGCTGGCCAGGGAGGGGACCCACATGACACAGCAGACCTCTCCTGCCTCCCCCACTACTCCCCTCAGCTTTGTGTTTCAGTCAATCTGCCTGTTATGCTCCCCTCTCTGTGTGGTGAATCCTCTCACCTCCCGTGACTCTGCCTGTATCCCAACTCTTCTATGAATAAATAAATAAATCTTAAAAAAAAGAAAAAAGGACAGAATAAAACAGAATATAAACAATGATATTTCCAAGTTCTCATGGCTACTTTCTTGTCAAATAATGTTTGCAACTCATCACCATGACTGTTAGTAATAGAATAGCACAGCAAAACTCTGAAAGTCACCATTCACCTGAGGAGACCAAGATAAAAATGTCAAAAATGATGGCATATATGCAGATCTTGGCTGCAATTTCAAACGCCATCCTTTTGCCAGAACCCAGATGCTTCCAGAATTAATTAAAAATGAAGTTTTGAGTTGAATGTTATCTCAACAGGAAATGAAATATATCTTTCAATCTCCTTGGAGGACTACCAACAATATCCTCTTGCATCAAATCTGCTTCCAATTCTTAATGGGATCCAAAGGAAAAAAGACAGTACAATAAATTGTACAGCTATGCTCTTGATTTAATTATTCCTGTTTATTTTAGGTTGATGATTTATTTTTGGTCTATTTAATTAAAATATTGGAATAAATTTTAATAATATGTGTTATCATAAATGTCTAAAATGATAGAGTGAACAGAAACAAAAATGATATGAAAATATATATATCAGCAATTATCTATGACTTATTTTTAGTTAATTAAAAGTAAAGAAAATTTCATCCCATTGGACTTGAAAAATTGGACTTTGATAGTAGTTTGTAATGTTAAAATACATATTTACATGAATTTAAAAGCAAAACGTAAGTATTTAACAATTACAGGTAATTTGTACAAAACACACACTTGTCTACCTTCTTATAATTCTAAATATCCAGGTCAATATTTCCTAAACTGTGCAGTGATAACAATATAGTCTTTGAAAAGAGGGGCATGAGTTAAATAAATTTGGGAAAACTACATTTGTGACAATTCACAATTGCATCTTTGCTAAAGTTTAGGAATATTCAAGCAAAATGTAACAATATTAGTTTAACTTTGTTTACCTCAAAACAACTTTGGCATGAGAAACCTTCTCATAGAAGACTGAAAATGTAAATGTTTCCCTAGAAAAATATACTAAGATATCACCACAACAGATTTTTGCACCAAATCTGTTCTTCAGACAGTCTTTTCACTACAATATTATTTCAGATTTATTTTTGCCATAAAACATAACTAAGTTCTATTTGTGGACCCATCATAGCAAGCTTTGTGTGACATATTTAATAATTGGCAGTACTATTTTAATAAAAATATTTATATGTAAATAATAGGTTTTAGAAAAATGTGAGTGAAGAACCAATGTCTGAAATGGCACCAGACAGGAAAATAACACAGATTTCTTTGGTAATATTTCCAAATAAAGTTTCTTAAAAGGAAGATCAATATGGCTCTCTGACAATTAGCAAAGTACAGCCATTTTACTTCAGAGCAGTCACAGCAACAGCTGACTTTCCAAAATGTTAGAAACAAAATAAACCGAGTCTCTGGAAATAAAAATGTTCTTTCTTAGAAATCATCCATGAATTCACATTTTCCTGGATAATAAAAAATGTGCATATTTAAGTTATACAGCTTGACAATTGTATATGTACTATATTATAAAACAATTGTCACAACCAAGCTAATTAATTTATCTATCATCTCACATAGTTCCCATCTTCTTTTTCCACAATTTTTTTTTAATGGTGAGTATATAGAGTAGAAAAATAGATGAATAATCACTTAAATTTATAAGCATGCATTATTTTTAAAGAATATGAGACATTATTCAGAAATAGACAGTTCTAAAGGAAATAAGTTCAGAAAAATTATGTAAGTTGAGTGTGTGTGAGCGCATGTGTAGTTATGTACAGATACACACTGAGAACATATGCATATATCATGAAAGCACTGATGTCAAAGCAAAGCGAAATAAGTTATCAGGGACATGAATATCTCAGTTCTAAGTTCTGTGTCTACCAATACCCAGCTTTATTTCTAATTCCCAGTCATAATGGCAACTGCAGCTCCTTCTGCTCATCCTGCATCCATGTTCCTGATTTATTTGAAGACTCTTTGGTCAAGGGAAATTTCCTCTGTACACTTTCACTCCTGGTCAACAAGAAATGCTATTAGGCAAAATGCTGTTTGGAAACAGGTGAGATCCAGTGGAAAATGTTTCCAAAACTGTATCAAGGGCCTCCCTGACAGCGCAAGGGATTACGCACTGCACTATGACGCATCAACAGCCACTGCAGCAATTCAATCCCCAGCCAAAAGGGTGACCCACATGGTTCAGGGATCAAACTCCTGCTGCCAGTGACTGCGGATAGCTTCATGTGTGTGACTTAGCCCCTTGCACCACCAGATTTTGTTTTTTAATGTTTGTTGTGTTTTTTATTGGTAGGAAAAATATTTTTTTTCACCAGTAAAAATTCTTTTAAATCCATCCTAATTCTTTTCCTACTCTTTTTTTCCCTTTTTTTTTTAAAGTTATATTTATTCAGGTAATGCTGATATACATCACAGTGCATGTCTTAGGGACTTAAGTTTATACCTCTGCAATTTAATGTTATTTTACCACATCCACCACTGAGTCCCAGTATTCCTTTTGAAGAGACTGTCAGGATTAAAAAAAAAAAAAAATGAAGAAGAAAGAAAAACAATGACTCACTGCATCGTTTAAAAAAAGTGACATCGTTATGGAAAAAGTGACAAAGCTTACAAAATTTTCATCATCTAAATAACACCATACAAAACAATTGTAAAATCAAATCAAGTTTAATTTAGAAGAAAAATCCATTTGAATGTATCATTTATTATGTCAGTTTTTGCTTGAAACACTAGAAATAGTACACTTTATATAAAAAAATATGTAATTTTACATTCTAATAAATGTTAGCCATTCTAACACATTTTCCAGTATATAGGTAGATAAATTATTTGGATTAAGAAAATAACAACTAGTTTTGTAAAGTAGAAACTAAATACACAATATATTAATATATTGTATATATAGATCTGAGAATAAGCTTATAGAATTACTGTGCATATGTTTATAAGTAGATATTAAAATCAATTTTGCATAATAGATAAGTCTCTAGAATGACTTTTAAAAATATATTCAATATGCTATTAATAAACAACAAAGTAATATATTTCCATTAAAGGGTTTTGATTTCTAAATTACTACTTTCAGATTACAAAATACGTTTAACTAGAACTATAACAATAGTCCTGCTGTTTCTATAATATAAAAATAGCATAAAGGGAGGATGGGAACACGAGGGACTGAGGTGATGGTGCACTGGTGAGATGGTGATGGGGAATACATGGGGATTACAATTAATGGCAAGTATATGTAAATTTTAAAATATTTTAATAAAAGAAAAAAAAATGAAATAAAAAAATAGCATAAAGAATCTAAATAAGATTGCATTCTCTAAAATGCCAAAATGTTCAGTAATGAAATGACAAGCAATAACTGATACTGAATATTTTTAATTTTTAATATATATTTTACATCATTATTCATTATTGTACAGTGTAGTCCCCATGAAATTCCCATCACCAATTTACCCGTGTCCCATCACCATAGTCCCTTATGCTCTTCCCATCCATTTTGTTCCTTTACCCTCCTCCTCCCCTGAAGAATGTCTCAGATTTATAGTTGTATGTTGATTTTGATGTACTGAATATTTGATAGACACCCCACCAGCTAAATACTATGGAAGAAAGGAGGGAAAGAATCAAGAATAACTTTAAGTTTTATGAGATATTCCTAATCCAAATGTTAGCAAAAATATTCAATTTGTTCTTGTGCCAGGTTAATTTTTCAAGTATGTTCAGTATTCACCAGTGACCTTCCCACTCTGTGAACCATACCTTCTATAAATTGTATATCATGTATAAGTTGACAATACCTGTAGTCTACACATAAAATTTAACAAACCTTTTAAAAGAAAACAGGAAAATTTACATCGTATTTTGTAGTTTTGTAACTAAGATACTATTCTGAGAGAGGACCCCACACCTTCTCTTGGTTTTACCTGAGTAAAGCTCTTTTATTATGTGTGACTAGTTCCTATACACCTAAGTGATGCTAATTTATACTCAGATAAATATAGTAGAGCAGAAAATTTGAGTAGGTGCATATAACAACTGAGGTATAGTTATTTTGAAAAGAACAATACCTAGTGTTTTGGCTATTTATGAGTTTTTTTTTCTTCTAAATTCTTCTACTACTAGGTTTTTACATGATATCCTTAATCAGTAATAGAGAAAGCAGTTATACTCACATCATATTTTATGTATTATTTCCCATTAAATAATACAATTGTTGAACAAGTTATAAAATTTCAAATACATCTGATTTCTACATTTGTTTCATTCAATAAATTATGTTCCATAGAAACAGCTATAAATTTATCTATCTATCTATGCTAAATAACAGCTTCATAGGAACATTTATAAATTTTTCAAGATATGTATTGCCAAATAAATCACTCAGAATTTGTCTGCTTTATAGGACAAAAAGTTTCATTTCAATCTTATTCTTAGTTTTTTTCACTGCTTTATTGACAAAAATAATTTTAAATGAATCAAAAGTTGAAAATTCCAATTGTAGACTAACATGAGATTTCTTCACATATATATATTTTCCTGATCTCTGATTTTCCGTCACCCAAACCCTCTGTAAATTTCACCTGTAATAAGCAGAAAATTTATTGAGGTTCCAGAATGCCAATTTTATTCTGAACTCAAAGTTTCTTACAAAATGTAATCAATAAAACTATCTGGCAAGAAAGACTGTCAAAATCGCTGCTAATAATATAACACCACAATTAAATTATTTATTTAAATTGTCTATTCTTGCATTGGTTTAGACATCTCATGGTGATCTATTGATCCACGGTAAACATATTTTATTATAAATTGACCAGCCAAATGTAGAGTCTGTCTCTGAACACTGTGTTTTGAACTCTTGCATTAATAGATCACTAACTTTGATCCTATTTTCCACATATGAGACTCCAGAAAACTCACAATGGGGCTGATTTGAAAAAGGAGTGAAGGAGAGATTATATATTTATGAGTGTGTATTTTTCTCTATGTGCATGCATTCTGACTGCATTTGATGAGAGCAAACTAAATAATTGTTGTTTTCTTTTCTATATTGTACCATCTGTACACTTCTCACATCACCAGAGTAATGAAAAGGTGGGTAAACAATAACAGATGATAATTCATCATATTTCTTTGACTTTTAATGATATAGGGTGTTTTCATTTTTTTTAACTGATATGACCTTTACTACATTTCTTAAGGAAATCAGACAGTTATTATTGCACCCATTATTATTTCAAATAATTATGAAAATATATCCATAAAAAGAAATCTAAAAAGTTTTTCTTCTTGGTAAATCACATAGTAGGAAAGCCTGGTTTATTATTAATGGAATT
The DNA here is from genome assembly GCA_019455555.1 of Galemys pyrenaicus. Taxonomy (NCBI): domain Eukaryota; kingdom Metazoa; phylum Chordata; class Mammalia; order Eulipotyphla; family Talpidae; genus Galemys; species Galemys pyrenaicus. The sequence continues at coordinate 532,402 of JAGFMF010011836.1, read as the reverse complement.
GTCTAATTTTGTACTTGAAATTCAAGATAAAACACAGTCTTTTAAAGGACACCTTCACCTTCTTGACGTGAGTTCATATTTCATTTTCTCCAGTTTTCTGTCCTCATCCCTCCTTCAAGGAAGAAGATTATGTGACTAGACTGCTACATTTGAAATAAGTGTAGCAGCAGTGTATCTATGGTTACACCTGTTGATTTTATCCACTATTTCTCTGAATTAAGCCTATATTTTCTGGATGGTAGAAGAAAAGAAGTGTTTTTAATTCATGAATAGCTGCATGGATTTGACATATCTCTGTGGGTAATATTTTTGTAGTCCCTTACAATATAATTTTTGGTAAAGTTATCATTTCTCTTTCAAGCAAATTTTATATAACTACTTCATAAAACCACAATCCTGTAGTAGGAAGGATATTTCAAGACATTAAAAAATAAAATTAAAATATAAAAATATTTCTTCTTCTAAGAAATTGCAATACTCATTAGAATTCTAGAGCTATTCCACCTATAAACAAAGCAAATGATAATAATGTGATTAATTAAATGAAGTAATTAGTTATAATGGAAACAACACTGCATTTTACATTCTCACTGAAATTTTCTGTAACATTATTTTCTGTGACAAATAACCAGTAATTTGGGATAGTAACACACTGGGGGAAGGCTTCATTTCTGCCCTGAAGAAAAGCATGCTGTCAAAAGGCATGGAGTTCTACTCCTATCCTACTACTTTGTTTGGAAACGTAAGAATTTCCAGTTATCTTCAGAAAATCAATTTTCCTCACTGTACTATTGCAATAACGATAATACTCACCAACATATACTATAAAATTTCTACAAAGAACTAGTTAATTAATTTTATGAACATATTTTGAAAAATGAAAATTAGTAAGAAATAGGACTTACTGACCTGAAGACAGCATATGGTTAAAGGTATAGACTCTGAAGACAGAGTAAATTTCAAAACTTCTCACTGTCTAGCACTTTGACCTTTTGTAAGATTCTCACACTTCTATATATCAGAAGGATAGTAATAACAACAAACTTTAAAGCTGTTAGGAAGGTCCAATGTGCAAATACATAAAAATTATTTAGATTAATGTGTAATCTAAATAACGATAATAGTTGTATTTGTCAAATAAAATAAAAGTGGAGATTTCAGATGTCAATATGATTATATTGTTCTTTGTAGTTATCTTGAAGAGCATATAAATGAAATTAGAGAGATGGTGATCATAATGTAGCATATATACAGTTATTGAGTTAGTATGTTGTTTGTATCAAACCTTTACATAGTTGTAAATCAGTGTTACTTCAAAAAATAAATAAATAAAAAGCAACCCAATAAAAAAGGTGATGAAATTAAAATATAGAATGGGGGGCACAATTGAGACCAATTAGTATTAATATTATTTCCACTGTAATTTTTAATTGTGATATCTACAACTTATCAACCACCTACTAGCAACATTTATTACATTTTTCCTACAGCATTTTGTTTAGTCTTGCAATGATCTTTTTGAGTAGCACTTATTTTTCTATTTTATTTTTTAAAAGATTTATTTATTTATGCATACAAGAACTGCAGTGCAGGACAGAGGTGCAGGGGTTGAGAGGATTCGCCCGAGACAAGCAGATCCAATGAAATGCACTGCTGAGGGGAGCAGTGGGCAAATGAAGAGAAGTCTGCTGTGCCATGTGCCATCCCTGGCCATCCAGGGGTGGGATTCATGCTTCAGTGGCTGGCAGGAGCTTGACAGTGCAGTGTCTTTAATCCCTGTGGCACCAGGGAGGTCCTATTTTAAGGCCCTATTTATTTAGGGCACCAGGGAGGCCCTATTTTAAACATGAAGAAACTAATGCCATTAAGGGATCTATATAAGCCATTCATTTGTTTTACTTTGGAGAGGTCATTATTGTTTGAAACCTGAATGAACTAAGTAACATCTTGAAGTATGTTTTATGACACTTGTAGAGCTGGGATTACCTTCTGCCAGATTGAGCTGTCAGACATTCAGATGCAGACTTAGAAGTTAATAATATTCCAAACTGAACTAGTGCTATAGTAAAAAGTGGTAATGATTCCTGGATCACATATCTGAAAAAACTCACTTTGGGTATGACTGACTTCATTATAAAGAAAGCAGACAATCTTTACAGACAACAATAAATCAGATACATGTTGCAGTTGGGTGGGGGGTGTGAGGAAGAGGGAATGGGATGAGGGCAGGAAGACACAGGGGACTGAGGTGATGGTGCACTGGTGAAATGGTGGTGTAAATTCCACAGGGACTACGTCTGATGTCAAATATAAAGAAAGAAGTGAAAAAGGAAAAAAACAACAACAACAAATGTATGTTTCCATCATGAAGTCTGACCCATATATGAAGGCTATGTTTATTTCATTTTATTTCTATCATTAAATCTTGTTTAATATGTGTCAAAATTCTATGACAGATTTTCAATCAAGTTGTCTCCATTAAAAAGTACTTAAAATTGTCACACACACATACATGCATGCACAACAAAAATGGTTCACAAAACATTTTCCTTTCCATCTGAAGGTCTTATAATGCATTGCTATGATTAACCAGCCTTTTACTATTAAATTTAAATGGCCAATTGAGGAAAACTGTTTTGAGACTGATTAAGGCTGGGATTATCACTGATTAAAATTTAGGTAGTGAATATTGGAGATAATAATCATCTATCCTTCTGAGCTTTCTGGAGAGACTTGGTAACTTTGCCAACTCCAGCTGTCTTTTAGTTCAGTGTTTTGATGACAGTCATGAAGACTATTGAAGAAGGAAACATTCACGGCTTCCCTGGTGGCGCAGCGGGTTGAGCGCCACACTGTGAAGCATCGGTCCTACAGCAGCGCAAGTTCGATCCCAGGCAGGGGAGGGTACCCACATGGCGCAGCAGACCTCTCCTGTATTGCTGGCTGCTCTCCTCAGCATTGTATTTCAGTCTGTCTGACTGTTCTGTCTGTGGTGAATACTTTCACCTCCCATGACTCTGGCCTGTACCCCAGTTCTTGTATGCATAAATAAATCAATATTAAAAAAAAAGGAAACATTCAATGGAGGAGGACTATACATACATAGGATTTAACTGAACATACCTCCAAAATGAAAAAAAAAAAAATCAGAGAAAAAAGTAGAAAATCCCAATTTTAGTCTGAAGGATGGAACAAAGACACTAGGAAAACGAAGATGATAATAGATTAAAAGGTAGTGTGGAGGAGGCTCCCTCTGAATAGAGAACAAAGATAGACAAGCAGGGAGTTCCAAAAATATGTAAACTTTTGGCTAACCCAGCTTCAGAGCTTCTAGAGGTTGACTGAGAAACCTGTAGGAATTGTACCAAGGTTCAATCTATCTGCTGCCCAATTTGCAACGCCCTTCATTACTTTAAGACAGTTTCTGAGAGTATTCTCCAAAGTATCTCTGCTTTCAAATCTCCATTTGTTGGTGGAGGTCACCAAAAAGATATGACCATACTTGAACTGTCAGCTGAACCCCTGCCTCTGTGCTTGGAATCTTCCTTCAGGCCAACATTCTCATAGGTAGAATCATTTCAAAGCTACATCCTTGAGAGTGTAATGTGTTTACTGACACCATCTGGATTACATTCACCTCTGAACTCCCTTAACGCTTCTATATAAAATCTTAAAATCACTTTCCAGCAGGCAGGTGCAGAGATCTATCCATCTTAAGGCTACTAAAGACAAGCCTCAGATATGATTACTTTTGCTTATTAAGAGCACTACCTACCAATTTGGAGTGGTCTGCTGTTTTTTTCCTTCTCTCTTTGACCTCTAACTGTGGAGCCAGTTCAGATTTCACCCAGAGATTTCCTGAAGTTTTAAACCAAAATTATGGCAAATACTAAGATGATATGTATTTTATATTCATTATACATATGTATATTATGCATAATATATATTATATTTATATATATTATGAACTTATATTTATACTAAACTATATAGTAGTTAGATTTGGAACTCTGAAGTCACACAAACCTATGTTCAAATATCAGTGGTTCATTTACATATGTGTGATCTCACGCAATATCCCCATTACAGAAAGAGGAGACTATTAACTACTATTTATAGAGTTGTGAAGATTACATAGCATAACACATTTATGTGTAACATAAAGTCTTTATAAATATTAAATATTTGTTAATATTATTAAATGTTGTCTGAAATTTTAAAATTAATGTTACCTGTGTTTCTCTAAATTCACATATTAAAAAAAAAAAGCTAGCCAGTAGACATTTGTTCTCCTAGATAAGCAACTCTAATGTATCTACTAGGATGCTCAAAGTTTAAGCAATAGTGGGCAGAATTTGCTGCCAGAAATTGCACAAGCTCCTGACATTATGCTGTTGGTTAAATGTTTGAGACAAGCAACAAATTAAACAATTACTGTGATGACAATTTTGTATTGTCCTTAGCATTTATTTAATTATGATTTAATATAACTACTTTTTGTAGAGGTCCAAATATTTTTAACCAATGTGAGGAACTCAGGAATGTCAGAAGTGGACTAAACAAAAGAAATGCCAATTACGGAATGAAAGTGGAAATAGCAATAAACAATTTGCATACTTTTTATAACAAATACCAACTCAGGAAAACATACTTTATGCTATACAACTAAATAACAAATAATTTCTGGTTGTTTAAGAGTATCAAATTACTTTTCATTTATATGAATCCACTTAGTTTTATTTTCCTTACCACCAAAATGTTGAGGAAACTTGAAGTCGTGCCAAATCAGGCTCTTTCCTGCTTGTTTCAAATATTTCTTAGGTAGATTCAGGCGTTGGGTAATAAACTGAAAAGAAGGAATGGAAGCAGCAGCCATTTGACAAATGCCAAGTGCTTGAAAATATTGTTTATAACTATCCTTTGTAATGACAGTTACTGTGCTAGGAAACTGGACTTGTGCTCACCGTGCATCAAAAACATAATTTGATTTATTTAATTGAATTGAATTTATTTAATTAAAGCAATGCTACCTTAATTTTTAAGAATATCATTTATTCCATCAAATAAGTTTTCAGAATAAAAAATATCTTTGCTAAATTAATATTACTTGAATATTTAGTTATATAATGGGATATAGGCTATCTAATACTAAATGTTACTTCTAGGCTCCCCAAAATAGATGTTGACAACCTCCTCTTTAGAATAATGAAGAGAAAAATATTTATATACATGGAAGTATTTGGAATAGTCCATTAGAACCTAGAAACATAAAACAATCTAACATATGAGCCACAACTTTTAAAGCACAAATTAGTTTTGCATATATTTATAAAAAAAAATCAAGACATTATGTAGAATGAGAAATAGAATACATCAGAAGAGAAAATAAGTCTTGTTTCTAATATCTATAAATATCAAGGACATATTCCTGGAGGAAGTTTTCTTTGTACACAGATATTATATATTTGAACTCACTTTTGAACTGAATTTTCCATCATCAACTTTAAAAATAGAATTTTTACAATCACAATCTGAACTTCTATATATTAGGCTATACCTTTTACTTTCAAATGGATTTGAAGTCTTTAAAAAAGGAAATAATACATCTTTCTCTAAAATGGAAATAAACCATCAAAAAGTCATTTACTGACAGAAAACTACAACTCAAGTGCAATTGATCTGTAACTTCAGAGCAGTGGTTTGGGTAAAGTGTTTTTCCACAAGTAAAATAAGTTTGTTCCTAGAAGATTGACTAAACTAGAGGGCCTCTGAGTCTTTCTTGACATGGTTGAAGTTTTCTCTTTTCAGTATATTTTTGTCAAAAATATGTACATTTATATTCTTAAGTTTTATTTTTCCTTTTTTATCTTTATTAAATTTATTTATTTATACATATTTAATATCAATTGTAGTCCCCACAGAGTTCCTACCACCATTTCCCCAGTGTACCATCACCCCAGTCCCTTGTACTCTTCTGCCCACATCTTGATCCCTCCCCCTCCCAACCTTCATGATGCCTTTGAACTGTCATTTTCTTTTGGTTCTTGTATTTATTTTTTTGATTGATGTTCTTTTCTTTGAGCCCTATTTTTGTTTGTTTGTTTTGTTTTTTTCTTTATATTCCTCCTTAAGTTTTAGAGGGAAAAGAACTGAACTTCTCTGGATGTATGTACAGAACCACTGAGATAACAGAAGTTTGACATGCAGAAACAGAATATAGATATGATAGCAGGTAAGCAAACTAAATTTTTTCCACCCTGTTATTCTTCATATGGAATTTTTCTATAACAATAAAATGGCAGGTTTTAAATTGAGTGAAAGAAGTTATTTCTTTTATGATACTGTGTAAAAGCTCCTATCAGGCAATATATTAATTATGCCCCTATCCAATATACTAAAAAATAACTTCAAGGTACTTCTCTACTTCACTGGGTTGGAATTCAAAGGCTGAAATTTTTATTGAAAATTTCAAATCCATTAGACACATAAGAGTTGCATGGTAAATTATGTCATAAGAGAAAAATTTCCGCTTTAGCAAAGGTTCGATGACTGCCATAGTCTTAAAGACTATTACAGATATTTTAATATTCATGTTTCAGATTTTATTGCATAATTCTGTGTATAGCCAATGATTTCGCTATGAGGGTAATTAAAAAGGAATTAGAGATCCACTTGGTACCCCAGAGTGACATGAGGATTAATTTAAACTGAATATATTTGAGATTCAGCTGATGCAGAAAGAGTTTTGGAGCTTCCCTTATCTGACTAAAGACAGCAACTTGTAGAAAATGAGACTATCTTAAATTACTGCCAGGAGAGACCAGGAGTAAACTTACTATAAATATTCTCTAGAGAGAAAGATCTATAGAAGCAGAAACTACAGAAAGTACCTACAGAAACAAATCTCACACAAACTCTTTAAAATTCCCCTTTGTTTTCCTAAAACCTTATCTACTCTTTCCTAAAGAAACCCATTCATTCTTCTCAAAGAAGTCTTTTCTCTCCTGTCCCCTAAATGAGATATATAAGCCTTCAATTACAATCCTTTAGGGAGCTAACTACTTCTTTTATTAGCTCACTCATGCATATGATAACCCTCCCCAGTTAATCTATAGTTTGTCAATCTAATTCATATCCCCATATTCACTAACTTTTGAGGTGAAGGAAAAGCTTTTGTCCTTTTTAATAGTAATCGGCACCTAAGTAAAATCTAAAGTATCAGATCTAAAGGACATTTGAAAAAAAAAATAGTGCCTTTTTTAAAATCAAAAGGCATTAATAGGTTTCAAATATTGTGTTATCAACAATCAAAAAGTTCAAAGAATTGATGTAGCAGATAGGGCAAGTCATAAATGATGCTTCTCAGGAGTTATCTTTTACTTCTGAAGAAAAAGCAACCTGTGAATAGATGGGATTTGCTTGAAAAAGCAAGCAACTCTTAAGAAACTCTAGCATTACTGGTCCAAGTGCCAAGAAGTTAGCAAAAAGAACATAAAGGGAAGCACATCTATTTAGAATGTATTTTAAGGACAGGATATTTCTAACAGATTAGAGAGGATATTTTTTACACTGTTGAACAGTAAAGATATGATTTGCAAGTAGATAACTAAAGTGCAGATTATTTAGTGTGGTTTAAACTTAACTAAAAAATGTAGAAGAATTCACCAAAAGGAAAATATATATCATAGTGTAACAGGGTCGTCCCAGGAAAAGGGGAAGTTCAAAAATCCTGGTTCCGCCCTAAGTGGGTAGAGCTGAGGAGGAAAAGGAAATTTCTGCAGAGAGAAGAGAAGGAAGGAAGGAAGGAAGATGGAGAACAGCAAGGAAACCTGGAGGAGGCACGTGGAGCAGAGGGACATGTGAAGAAACTGTGCTTGCTTTTTGGTCTTGGACTGGTTGGAACAGATGTGGGTGAGAGACCCATGGGGAGGTTAACAATGACAGCTTTCGTCTTGATTTTGATTTTACTCTTTTCCTCCTGGATTTGTCTGACTCTTTCTGACCCTTTTCCACGGGTCTCTACTGAAAGGTTCTTTAGAAGTGTGGCAGGCTTTTGGGCCTTGCTTTGGGCCAATCCTATTTGGCTGGACTTTTACCCTCAAGGAGATGGGTAACTTTGGATGCTTAACTTAGTAACTATATTCTTTGTTCTTTCTTTATTATACCCTAGTTGTATTAAATTTCCTTTCCATTAAAGGTTTTATGTGTTTGTCTTAATGCAGCAGATGGCAGAACCCATTCAGAGAGGGCAGGCTTGGGGGTTCTGGGGTGCTCCTCTCCCTGCCCTGTAACAAAACCATAAGATATTTTCTCACACATTTGTGTTAGCATACGTCAAAAAGACTCCAACACAAATGCTGGGAAGATATGTAGAAAGAGGACATCTAATATTTGTTGGCGGTAATGTAAATTGGCACAGTCATTTTGGTCTAAACTTATCTCAAGGAACTAAAAATGGAAATACCATATGACCTAGCTATTCACTTTGGGGTTTCTATTAAAAGACTATGAAATCATCTACTTGAAAACAATGCATTCTACAATGCTTTTTGCAGCATTATTTAAAGTAGTTGGGATATAGATGCAATCTAAGTGCCCAGTGATAGAGTACTGGATCAAGAAGATGTACTATAAAAATATACTACTGGAATACTATTCATATAATGAATAGTATATTTATATAATGAATAGTATTGAATATATTATACATATAAAAGATTAAGTTTTATATATATGTATAGATGAACCATCAACAACAAAATGGAAGAAAGTTAGAGGATTATGTGAAGCAAGTGAGTAAGACAAAACGAATATTGAACAATTCCACAGATATGAGTAACGTAAGGAAACAAAATGTGTTAACAAACAAAGAAAAATAATTATAAACTAATGGACATTCACAATCAAGTTTCTGGGGTTAAGAAGGAAGGGAATAAGTGAAAGAATAAAAGGGATGGTAGAGGGATAAATGCATGGGGTATAATCAATATGATAAATACTTTCTGAGTGGTTGTTAAGAAAGTCATAAAGAGCAGTCAAAATTATTTTCAGAAATAAATGCACAGTTGTACCAGTTTACTCTTTAAAAGAAAGCAAGAAAATTAAATAAATAAAATATGCACTTAACTTGATCATTGTGGGATACAAAAAACAAAAAATTCATAGAGAAATCAGGGAATTAAGATTAAATAAGAGCAGCAATAAATAAATCAGATATATAGAAAACCAGAGTCAGTAAACATAATAGCTGGCTCGATTCTATTTTTCATTTATACTAGGATAATCTCATGTGAAATAATACAGATATCTCTAACAAATACGATGAAGGAAAAATGAAACCTAAATGATCATAACTATAAATAATAAGAATGTTGTTTAGATTAGAGAAAAGCAAAAATAGTAAGAAACTACATTATCACTTAAGTGCTAAACCATTTAAAAACTGATGCTTGGGCCTCCCTGTTGGTACGAGGGGTTAAATCTCATCACAATGAAGCTATGGGGAGCTAAATCACATTGCACAGCAGATCTTTCCTGTCTTGCCCTCTGCCCCTCCTCAGTAGTCCATCTACCTTTTCTGCTCCCCACTCTGTTTCTGATGAATCTTCTCACCACCCTACCCCACACCTCTGACCTATACCCCAGTTCTTGAATGCATGAATAAAATAAATCTTTTTAAATATCTTGATGCATTTTACGATTTTTAAGTAAAACATGATTTTCCACAATTGATAAACAGGATCTTCCTTGTGGCTCATGGGGTTAAGTTGCAGCACTATGAATCTATTGCTTCCACTGCAGCAGTAGTTGGATTCAGCCAGGGAGGTGCCCGTATGGCACAACAGACTTCTTCTATCTCACGCTCTGCTCTCCTCAGCAGTGCATTTAAGTAGATCTGCTTGTTCTGATCCCACTCTGCCTCTGGTGAATTATCTCACAACCCAACCTCTGGCCTGTACCCCAGTTCGTCTATACAAAAATAAATAAAATCTTTAAAATAAACAAAACTTGATACACAAAGTACTGATTAGACCAATGATAATGAAAGAAACTGAGACTGCTATCAAATAATTTACACTTTAAATAAATGCTAGCTTATTTAAAATTTTAGGGAATGAATGTCCTTCACACTCCATATAAAAAATTTCAGAACATAGACAATATAAATTAATTTATCAAAACTTTATTCTTTGACTTTACTAAGTTTTTTTTTCTTCTTTTTTCCTTGATCTGCATAAGAATCACCTCTTTGAAAAACTCACTGGAGCATGCACTCATATCATCTAAACTCCTATTGTCTCAAATGCACTGAGTTTTTAAATTATAAACAAATATGCACTAAACATTGTATGATATTGATCTAGTTTGTTAGAACTATTAGGTGAATTCAGTCAATACTGATTAGAGAATGCATTAAGCATCAAAAGAATTGTCTTCTTTGTGTGTATGCAAGAACTGAGGTATAGGTTTGAGAGGATTCACCAGAGACAGTGGGGAACAGAACAAGTGGATTTACTGAAATACAATGCTAAGGTTAGCAGATGGCAAGACAAGAGAGATCTACTGCGTTATATGTGGGTTAGCTCCCTGGCCAGGGAGCAAACTCATGGCATACCAGTGATAGCATTGAGACTTAACCACTAGGTCACCCAGGAGGCCTCAAAAGATTTTTTTAAACCTCCAGAATCTCACCGACCTATGGACATAGTCTCTTTTTATCAATTGTATTTTTGATAGAAAATTAAAATTATACATAAACCATTTTTTAAAGTATTTGCTTCTTAAAGTAAAAAAGATTTATTCACTGGTGTTATGGTGATGGGAAATACATGGGGATTACAATTGATATCAAATATATGTAAATTTAAAAAAATTATATTAAAAAAGGAGAAAAAATAAAACTTAAATGGTAGATTTTATTTCTATATAAAGTATAAAAGAGGGAAAATAAGGAATGAGAGTGGAAAGGCAACATGGGGGAGAGAAAAAAGAAAGAAAACACTATATGAGAAATGCAGAAGGTAGAATAGTATAAAAAGACAGGAGGCAGAACTTTGGAAGGAAAAAAAATCCAAATTTTATTTGAGGACTTTTTCAAGAATTAAGGAAGTTGATATCAATGATATCATTCACAATTAAAGACTGATTATATCAAGTACTTAAAACTGAGTATTGCCATGTGCCTAACAGTTCTGATTAGCATAGTCTTTAAATAATTTTATTAGGGTGTTTATCTTTTCAATTCCTTTTCCTATTATGAAAAGGAAAAAAAAATCTATGACTTAAAAACAAATATGGTAACTTAGTATATAGTACAGCTTCATTAAGAAGTTAAAATCTACCCTAACTCTATGTTTTCTGTCAACGGTTAAAACCGTATTAGTATTTCCGTATAACAGAATAGAGAGAAACATTGTGGAGTTTCACCACCTTCATCAATACACATTTAATGACTTGGGATCATTTCAAAACTCTGCACTTTATTAACCAAGTCTTATCATAGTCAATTCCATCTGCCTTAGCAGACTTCTAAGTCTTGATTAAGTGTCCACCTGCTGATGGATGCTCTTATGTAGTTTCAGTCCTCGTCCCTCCTGACTACCCGTCACACTGTCATCCATGTCATGTGAGAACATTTTATCAAAGCCAAGATATTTAAGATAAATTTATTTCTTGGCAGGAATTTGTTAAGATATAAGGAAATTAATATCAGTCACATCATTCAAAATTGAAGGCTGATCACATCAAATATTTAAAACTGAATATTGAGATATGACTTTTAGTTATAATGAACACGTCTTTGAGTTAACTAATTCTCTAAGTATTTAGCCCTCATGCTCCCATAAATATGCTTTTACTCAATGATAAAATGTAATGACTTTTCTCATATTCTGTGAAGCTGAAAAATAACTGATGGTATGAAGGTGAAAAATAATATAAAATGAGACAAAATAAAATAGAATAGAAAATAAAAATAAAAGAAATATATATTATCAGACATAAGATTGCATTTATTATTATAATTTTATCTCTGAATTTGACTTTAGGTGTGCTTCTAATTAAGGTTGTATGAAATTTTGAATTGCATAAGTATTTTTTTTAAAAAATTAGTTCACATTTTCTTTCTACTAAATTCAGTTTGTTAGAAAGCCCATTGATTTTGTTCTCTGTGACTTAAATGTATTTTACTATAACTCGTTAAGGACAGCACTGCATTCAAATCAACATTTTAAAATATAGAATTTACTATAAGTGATAAAGATATAACAACTTTGAAGACACTTAGTACACTTTGTTGATGTATTTTTAAATAACAACTTTGAAGACACTTAGGACAACTTTGTTGATGTATTTTTATTCCTAATGATCTAATTTAGTATACCAACAAAATGTGCTATTTTAATACAGAGAAATAGATGGCTAATATGCTAATAGACCATTTCTCAAATATTAAATTTCTTCACATCAAGTGCCTTTCTTTGACAGGAGCTTGATTACATTCAATTCACAATTCCTTTCCTCAAAGCACCCCTAATTTAGACACTGTGCTGCTGTATCAGATGAGAGGCATATGTTTTAGATGGGAAGAGGATATCAGATTGCTATTACGCTGTGAAACTTGTAAATGCCAAGCTTACATTCTCATCCAAAACATTGCTATGGAAGTACTGAACATGAAGCTTGTAAAATAAATGCTCTAGAAATGTTAGCTGAATCTGAAGAAATCCAACACACTGATCATTGACCAATGGAACTCATGGGGTCTGAGTTAACAAAATCGCAAGGAAATTATTTTTTCACCTATTTTTACATTACAAAAGATGAAAACGAATATCAAACTATCTATCCCCCAACTTATACACCACAGTTTTGAAACAATATTTTGACCATCTTTTATAAGGTTCTTTGGTATATCTGAAATAATCCATGGACAGAATCCAAACCTTAAAAAGAGAGTGTGAATTCAGGGTTTCTTCTTAATGTCTTCATACCAACTGATAGATTGCTTTAAATATTATGAGGCTATGTGGAATTTTGCAGAAACAACTGCTTGTGAATATTTTAACAGAGTGATGGCATGGTTAGGACTTAAAGTTGATATCTATCATTATGAAATAATTATGGCCAGGAACCTAATTGTTGAATTTCTAATGCTATTGTAGTTTTCAATAATTTCTAGATTTACAATTTTAATACAAATACTCAGTATTAAGGGTAAAATTTGGTACTTTGAGAAAAGGTTATTGTAGAATTCTAGTATTTACTTAGAAAGTTCAAAGGTGTTTTTAAACCAAAAATATTTTATGATTTCAACAACATGGTGAATTAAATATGATTTGCTTAGATGAATAATTTGCTTATTTTTCTAGAATATTTCACATTCTCTCATATACAAAGTCTATCTTTGGGTTTTTAGGTAGGTGTCTCAGACACAATGCTGGCTGCATTATTTCTTTAAACACCATAATTTCAAATTGATTACTTTTATGACTTATTTTATCTCTACATGTGCATGGCCTCCCTCATTGTTAATGTCACTAGTAAGAATGATAGTTTTTAACAAATATGAACTCAACATGACACCCAAAATACACAATTTACATAGGGTTATCTCTTGGTGCTATATTTTCCAAAGATTTAGACAAGTGTATACTAGCCTAAATAGATCATTATAGTACCATACAGACCAATTTACCTGCCCTAAAAAAATCTTCTGTGCTCTACTTATTCATATCTCTCTGTCTTCTACCCCTTAAAACTACTAAATTTATTGTCTAGATAATTTTGTTTTTTTTTCAAAAATGTCATATATTTGTTATCACAAAATTTTAACCCTTTCAGATTAACATTTTTCTTGTAGTAATATACATTTGTTTTCTCCATTGACCTCACATGGTTTGATAGCTTATTTCTTTTCAGTACTGAATGGTATTCCATTGTCTGGATGTACCACAGTTTATCGATTCACCCACTAAAGTTTACAATACTGAAAATTTTAGCAATTCTGAAGAGACCTATAAATACCCATAACCAGGTTTTTGTGGGGACATAGTTTTCAATTCTTTCGGGTTTTACCAAGGAGTGAAACTGCTATATCTCACAGAAAAGAGTATATTTAGTTTTGTAAGGGTAAATGCCAGTATCTTTTCAAGGTTTCTGTACCATTTTGCATCCCCAGCTACTGAAAGTTGCTGTTGTGCCACACCCTTCATCACAATTGGTGTTATAAAATTTTCCAAATTTTGTTGTTTAATGGTATCTGATTGTTCTGATTTGCATTTTCCTGAGAATCAAAAGATAAAGAACATTCTTTTCATATTCATTTTTGTCTGTGTATCTTCTTTGATATTTGTTAAGTCTCTCCCCTATTTATATGTATGTAAACATATATATGTAGATATTTGTACCATATTTATATGTAGATATGAGATGTCAAGAGAGAACAGGTTAATAAGAGACTATGAAATGAACTAAATTAACAAAAAACAGAGACTTTTAGTAATTAAAAACTAAAGTAATTAAGTGTTAACACTTTAAACTGAAGTTGATACCTTAATCTTTATAGAATCCATCTGTATCTTTTGTCACCATATTTAACTGGAAATCTATTTTATATGGTATAAGTATGGCTGTTTGTGCTTTTATTTTCACCCTATTTGGTTGTAGGGTTGTTTTTTCAGCCTTTGGAGTGTATAAATATCTTTGGAGTCCAGATGCTTTCCTAGAGACAGCAGTTGAGTATTGATTTTATATACAAGTTGCTACTTTGTGCCTTTTGATTGGTGAGTTCAGTACATTTCCATCAAGGACGATTATTGATAAATGAGGGTCTGCTACTGCCATTTTGCCCTTCATTTTCTAGTTACTTCTAATTCCTTGTTGAGTTTTGAGGATGTTCCTCTCTTCAATTTAGATGCAAGAGTTTCTTTAACATTTCTTGTTGAGGAGTCTAGTATTTGCAATTTCCTTCCATTTCTGTTTGTCAAAAAAAATAAATAAATAAAGCCTTTATTTCTCCCTTTTCTCTGAAGGAAAGTCTTACAGGATCCAGTATTTACTGATGGAAGTTTTTAATCTTCAAGTATTTTAAATAAGTTATACATTAATTATTTCCTTGCCAATAGTGTTTCCTCAGAGAATTCAGATGTAACGTTGATAGAGGTACCATTATAGGTGAACTGCTTCTTCCCACTGGTCACCTTCAATGTTTTTACTTTGTCTTGAATTCTTGAAGTTTCATAACTATGTGTCTTGCTATAGGTATCATTATGTTTCATTTCATCATTAGGGTTTATTTTAGCTTCATGGATATATATATATATATATATATATATATATATATATATATATTTCTTTCTTCAGGTTTGGGAAGTTTCCTCTGTTNAGGGTTTATTTTAGCTTCATGGATATATATATATATATATATATATATATATATATATATATATATTTCTTTCTTCAGGTTTGGGAAGTTTCCTCTGTTGTTTCTTTGGTAATGTTCTTTATTGCCTTCTCTCTTTCCCTTCTGGAATACCTATTACTCTATGCTTGTTTGTGTGTTTGTTTGTTTTTCATGGAGATGGATTAGTCCCAAAGTGATCCTTCTCTTTCTTCTTCTGTATTTCTTTCTTCTGTCATCTGGATTCTTTCTGCATTATCATCTTTGAAGTGATTAATTCAGTCTTTACTTGGACTGTTCTACTTCCATAACTTTCTCCAGAATTGTTTAACCTCTCCATTGCATTTCTTACATGCTCCATCTTCTTTATTTTCTCATATAAAGCTTCAATTTACATTTTATGTCTATTAATTTTACTTCAAAAAAGTTATATTTTTCTGAGCTTTCTTGAATGGTTTTGATTAGCATTGCTTTCTTCCATTTCTTTAAGTTTCTCTATCATGCAAATTTATTTAAAGGTTTATTTTTTATTCATATAAGAATAATTGGGGTACAGGCCAGAAGTGTGAGGATCCACGAGACAGAGTGGGGAGTAAGTAGTACAGGCAGATTGACTGAAATACACTGCTGAGGGTAGCAGCGGGCAAGGAAGGAGAGGTCTGCTGCGCCATGTGGGTCACCTCTCTGGCAGGCGGCAGGGATCAAACTGGTGCTGCAGTTTGCTTCATAGTATGTTACTTAACCCACTGTGCCACCAGAGGAGGTCCCTCATGCAAATTTTTAATGGTATCTGATAAGAAGAGAAGATCTTCCCTGTCTTTGTGATTTGGGTTTGGAGACCCAGTCTTACTCAGTTGTGAAATAATTCCTTGAAGACTCAAGGTGCCATGTGTTGTATTTTCCCATTTATATTTCTAGTTTGCTTGTTAAGTAGCCAAGGGTACAGACTTCCATTTTTCCAGTAGATGGCACTATGGGTTTTTATAAAAGTTTATCCTGGCTGGGATTTCAGTACACTATATGCCAAGGAAAACAGATTTTCAGCAGCTAAGTCAGAGTGGGTAAAGATAGAGTCACTGATGAAATGCATGTGTGAGTATGAGAATGGATCATATTTGTGGTACTTCTAATAGCACTCCTCTCTGTGTTTCCAAGTCTACATCTCTGCACTCAGTGGACCAACTATCAGGATTCACAGCATAAAATTGTATTGCAAGGGGGTAGGGAAGGGAGAGTGTAGTTCTGCATTCTTTGGGCCACCAAGACAAGGTGCACCTGGGAAATGCTCTGCATGCATCTCCACTTATTTAAGTTTCTGCCTCCACTTTATTCAAATTTCCTCTTCCCCAGGTAATCAGCAAAGAGGGAAACACAGTTTTGCACCACCTGCTTGTTCCCTGATCAGTTTCTAACTGCCCTCTTCATCCATCTTTTATTGTATAGAATTGATCATTCTCAATGTAGAGAATTGGAAAAAATTTCCAAAAAAGATATGATTCAAGATAAGGATATTCACTTCACCACTATTACCATAGAAGTCCTAGGCAAGTGTGATTAGGAAAGAGAAAGATATTAAAGAAATACAAATTGGGGAAGAGGATATAAACAGGCTATTTTCAGACATAGAAAATAAAATTTAATTGAAACAATAAATCCAGACAGTAAAAGCTATATGTTTAAAGAAATAAAAGACATAAATAAATGTCCCTGCTCATGGATTGGAAATGTTAATGTGTTAAAAGCAGCCACATTAATTGAAGTCATACACAAATTCAATGCAATCCTTAACAAAGTTTTAATGGTAATCTTCAAAAATAAATCAAGCATTGCTTAAATTCATATGGAACCATAAAAGATGCCAAATAGTCAAAATAATTCTGTTAAAAATAGAGGAAGAACAGTAGTATTAGAGTCACAGACTTCACACTATACTAGAAAACTATAAAAATCAAAACAGCATGACACTGGTACAAAAACAGAAACACAGACTAAAAGGATAGAATTGAGAGTCCAGAAATAAATCTGTACTTAATCTATGATAAAGGATGCAAGAGTATATGCCAGAAAAAAAGAAAGTCTGGACAACAATATGCAAATAATGAAAATACATCATAATATCACACCATACACAGAAATTAACTCAACATATATGAAAGACTTGAATGTCATATCCGAAACCATAAAATATATAGAGAAAAATATAGGGAAAACATGCCAAAACATTAATTTCAGTGTTGTCTTTGCAGATATATATGCAGCGCAAGAAAAACCAAAGAGAAAATAAATTATTAAAACTACAGCAAAGTCAAGGACTTCTGCACAAGGAATTATAACAAAAAGGATACTCTTAACTTCCTTACACTGCTGTTGGGAATGCAAACTGGTCTAATCATTGTGGAGAATCCAGAAACAATAAGTGTTTGTGAGAATGTGAAGAAAAAAGAACACTTATATAATGTTGATGGGACAGTAAACTGATCCTATTCTTACTGAAAAATGTCATGACGATTTCTCAAAGTATTTAAAAATATATCTACTATGTTATTCAGCCATTCCTGTTCTAGTTATCTACCCAAAGAATGCAAAAACACTAATTCAAAGGGACAAATGCACTCAAGTTCACTGGAGCACAATTTAAAGTAGTCAAGTTACGGTAAGATCTACGTGCCAAAAGACAGGTGAGTAGATTAGAAATAAGTGGTATAACTACTCAATGAAATACTACTCGGGAATAAAAAAAAAGTTTTGTTTTTTTTTTTTTTAACTTTTTCAACAACATGGAAGAAACTGTAAAAGAGTTCGCTAAGCTAAATAAATCAAAAGAAGAAAAACAAATACCAAATGGTTCCACTTATGCTTAGCATAGTGAAGCAAAAACAGTCAGACACAGCCAAACAAAAGCAAACCCTAAAAATATGACTTTAGAATCAAGGCCCCTAGTGGGGAAAGAGGACTGAGAGAGCAATGAGGGGAGGAGCACACTGAATTATTATGAAGGACTATAAGTGTCTCGGTGATCGATGTGATATTGAAAAATACAACTAAAGGATGTAATCGTATACAATAAAATTATATACAGTGTGTAAACTGATGTTTCCTCGATATAATTAATTAATTTTAAAAATGAACTGTAGTTGAGCCATAAACAAAGAATTCTCAAAGTGGAAGAGAGAACTAAAAAATTACCCAGATTGAACCTCAGAGTGTTAAAAAAAAATAGAGAAATACAAAAGACAAATAAAAATGAGTATAGTTGGAGAACTTCTTTTTATCTGTAAGGAAAATAAAGACAAAATGAGGCAGAAACAATGTATAGCAAATCCTAAGATAACTTATGAGTAAACTATAATGGAACAAAAACTAGACATAAACATGAATGGCAAACTCCTAAATCATTGATTAATTACTTCAATGTAGTTAAAAAAAATACTATCAACCCAACAATGATTATCCAGAAAAGACATTTAGGGGAAAAAAAAAACACACAAAAAAGGAAAAATAGGACAACTCTATATTTACAATTTCAAAAATAATATTCTAAATAAATACAATTATAATAAAATAAATATTTGAAGAGTCATTAACAATGAGCATATTTTAATATGCTCATTTTTTAACATGATTATATCTTCTTAAATTTTAGAGTTGAGTTATTGGTAATAATAATAATGAATTGTAATTTGTCCTTGTGTCACTTTTAATATTATTGATTAAATTTAGGCACTAATATATAAATAAAGGCATGGGTCTTTAGTAGCTATAGTACATTGATTAATAGAATAACACATTTTACTATTAATCTAGGGTAAGTTCAAGGTTCATCAGTTTCTTAGAACACATTAGCATATGGCAAAGTCAAATAAAAAAGTATTTGATTTGAATATAGATAATGAAGCACTGGAAATGCATCTCTTTAATTCTTATATTTTTAGAAAAACATGTCTTAATACATGTCTTATATTTGTGTGTACAAATATATATATAAAACAATGAGTGTTTCATATATCAAATATTTCTTTGGAGTTGTTCATTATTTTCATTGACTTGTATGGACTCTGCATGTTAAAGCAAAGCAGAGTCATCCAGTTTTATAATGTGGCTATAATTGGAAACAACCTAGATAGAATAAGCCAGAAATGCAAATTAGCAGAGAATATGAGTCCAAAAACACCTATTTTGCAAGTCACTAAGTTTTCCTTAAATAT
The DNA here is from genome assembly GCA_019455555.1 of Galemys pyrenaicus. NCBI lineage: Eukaryota > Metazoa > Chordata > Mammalia > Eulipotyphla > Talpidae > Galemys > Galemys pyrenaicus. The sequence goes on along the minus strand of JAGFMF010011836.1, from coordinate 512,797 downwards.
ATAAAAATACATGTTTACAAGGGCAACATTTTATCCGTCTACTAACTTACATAAAATAGACATGTTTTTTAGCATTTATCCTGAAAGTTAATTCACTTTAATGATTTAATACAAATGTCCAATTATTTCACTCAAATGCAAAATATGTAGAGAAAAAAAAAAAGGAACAGATAAAACCAAACCAAAGCAGTTGGTGTCTGACAGAAAATTTGACATTAAGGTGGGAAGGAAGCAAAAAATGGCAAGGAAGCTAAAGATATAGAGAATCCAATGGACTGTGGTGGAGTGAGACCAGTTTTCTGATGGTGGGTGCAGTTATGTGGTATCATTCATTTGAAGAGGTATGAATCTAATTTTATAACATGTAGAACTTTAAAGCAACGCAACATCAATTTTAAAAAAAAGATTATCGGGCCTTCCTGGTGGTGCACAATGCACTGTGAAGCAAACCGCAGCCACTGCAACATGAGTTCCATCGCTGCCGGCCAGGGAGGGGACCCACAAGGTGTGGCAGACCTCTCCTGCTGTGCCCGCTGCTCCCCTCAGCAGTGTACTTCAGTTGATCTGCATGTTCTGTTCCCTGCTCTCTGAGTTGAATCGTTTCACCCCCCCACACCTCTGGCCTGTACCCCAGTGCTTGTATGCATAAATAAATAAATCTTTAAAAATAGATTATCAAATAAATGTATGAGCATATTATTTTAAAAAAGTGACATAGGGGAGGGTCTCCTTGGTGGTGCTGCAGTTTGAGCACTGCATTGTGCAGTATCCTGTACAGCATCATGAGTTGGATCCCTGGCCAGGGAGGCACCCACATGGCGCTCCAGACCTCACCTGCCTCACCCACTGCTCCCCTCAGCAGTGCATTTAAATTGATCAGCCTGTTCTGTTCCCCACTCTGTCTCTGGTGAAACCTCTTACCTCCTGCGACTTTAGCCTGTACCCTAGCTCTTGTGTGTATAAATAAATAATTTTTAAAAAAAGTGACATAGGGGAAACATTTTCTAGTTTCAAATGGCTAGTTAAAATTCTATTTTGTTAATGTTTACATTTTAATATTGTGGTAAACATCTATTACTAAAATTAAACTTATTTCTGAGAATTAAATTAAGATTTTAAAATACTTTCAAGTTAAATGTTTATTGCTTCCAAACACATATAATCTTCCAAACACATATAATAAAATAAAATTTTATCAATTCCCTCAAGCAAATACATAACTGAAAACCTTTATTTCATATACTTTCATTTAAAAACAGACATTTTACTATTGCTTTTCTTTCAATTTATTACCTATACTTACTACCTTTTCATTGTAAATGTTTTCATTTATCTCATGTTTTACCTTGATGCAAAATGCTTCCTCAAGTTTTAGGAGACATTTTAGTAAATTGTACTAAAACACAAATGCAAATACCTGGAAATATCATAACAACTTCTCAGTTGAGCCAGAGCAGACATTACTAAGAAAATATTGTATCTTTCCCACTGAGCCCAAAATGGTGCCTCAGGAAAAGTTGAACCAAAGCAACGGAATTAAACAGAGTCAGAGCCGCACCCCAAACAGAGAACTAATTAAATGGTTCCAAAGTTTTTTCAGGTACTTCATCCATTCTGGAATTCCTGTTTTCCATTTCAACCTTGACTGATTTTTGCCGTAAAGTTCCTATTCCAGTGAACCTTAAGAACTTAATATGTATGCCTGCTATGGCAGAAAAACTGTCAGCTGAAATACCACGCCTAAATCTACTCTGATCCCAATTTATATTCTAAGAATCACTAAAGCAACTTTGAAGCCCGATACATAGGTTTAAAAAAGTTAAAACTAGTTAAAACTGACATATCTTAGAATTCAATGCTTTGCTAAACAGTGTTTCCTAAATTTTTGGATTTCAGAGACTAAAGCACACATATACATAACAAAACAAATTTAATAAGAGAAAAAAAATAGAGCAGACAAATTTTTGTCATTTGTGAAGATAGTTAAAATGAAATAAAATTAATAAAACATCAAAAATTATCATCATAATTTCATAAAATAAATGACAGGAAAAGGTTATGCATCAGGAAAGGAAATGACACTATCTCAATATATTGAGCAACAACAGATTAATATTACCATATATAAATATTCAACTTCCTAAGAGCTGGAGAAAACGCATCACCAGTCCACAGGTATACCTGATGTGAAAAAAAAGGAATTCCCAGGTAAGACTAATGTAAATAGTGCTTAGTCTGTGTAAGCAGTTTTGGGGACTTCAAGTTTTCCACAGACTATTCAAAGGATTAATTTTTCACTATAGCTCCCACCTCACCCTATCACACTTAAAAGAACCAAAGCCACAATAATTACAACTCAAATATTAATCATTTCCCTCTCTACTGAGTTTAACAGAGTGGATACGAATAGGATCATCCTGTCATTAAATAATTTATTTCAGTTTCAAGAAATTAGCACTGGACATAATAAAATTAGACAACTGTTTATATATTATATTTTTGTTTATGCAAGGCTATGTTCTTATTTGCTATTCTTGAATCACTGGAGAAAAAAATATTTCCCTTGAACCACTGATAAAATCCTCTACTACTAGTGATAATAAAGAGTCAAGTTACCAAAGGCACTCAAACTCTTGGAATGCATATTAGACAAGTTAGAAAGTCTGTATTACATACTTTCTAAAATTTAATTAAACTAGAAAACAGAAACATTACCTTCACTATAGGGATGATAATATAGCCAACTTTCAAGCATTGTTTGTTGCCTGATGCACTGTGCATCATTTAAACAACTTAAAAATGACCCCAAATTTAAAGATCAATAGTCTAAATGGATTAATGAACATGCCAAGTTAATTTCTTGACTATATCCTAGTTACACTCTTAAAACTTTGCCAGTATACAGCAAAAATTATACATCGTAATCCTATTAGTTACCTTTTATGATATATGTGCTTGAAGAAAATAAATCCGGAATCCTAAGTGAAAGCACATATATAAGATGTTATGGAAGAACTAAGGACTTAAACATATAAGTAAAAGTATAAGCAATTACAGACATTTGTAAAAATATTGGTAAATATATAAAAGTATAAGTAATCAGGACATCTTTTTAGTAAAGCATAAAACCTGAGACCTAAAAACAACTGACAAACACATTGGACTGCACATAAACAAATGTATTTATAGACCACTTAAGACAACATAAATGTAGCTAGAAGAGAAATCATACAAAGAAGTAATAATACATATGAATCAAGAAAAAATGGCCACCAGGCATACGAAAAAATGCTCGATATCACTTGTAATCCGGAAATGCAAATCAAAACCACAATGAGTTACCACCTTTTACCAGTTAAGAGTGGAGCAGCAAATATTTAAAAAACTAGCAACAACAAATGTAGGTGAGGATGTGGAGAAAAAGGAATGCAAACTGCTCCAGCCACTATGGAAAGATGTGTGGAGGTTCCTCAAACTACTAAAAATGGACCTTCCATATGATCCAGCAATTCCACTCCTAGGGATCTACCCAAAGGACACAAGAACATTAATTCAAAAGAACACATGCATACCTATGTTTATTTCAGCATAATTTACAATAGGTAAGCTATGGAAACAACCCAAATTCCCCAAAATAGATGACTGGATCAAGAAGATGTGGTATATTTACACAATGGAATAGTACTCAGCCATCAAAATTGATAAACTCGGGCCATTCTCAGCAATATAGATGGAGCTAAAAGGGATTATGCTCAGTGAAATAAGCCAGAAAGAAAAAGAAAAATATCAAATGGTTTCACTCATAGGAGGCAAGCAGAGGAACCAAATAAGGAATCGGGGTGGGGTGGGGAGTAACTATAATAAAGTATAATAAAGTAAAAGTCAATATCATCAGGCAACTATAGATAGAGACATTCTGTAGGAGAGAAGGAGGGAGAAGGATCAGGACGGAGGTGGGAATTGTACAAGGGACTATGGTGGTAGTGAATGGGTGAATTGGTGGTGGGAATTTCACCAGGAAATCATACCTTGTACAAATATGAAGATTATGCAATATATATATATATTTAAAAAGGAGCTATATTGATAAAGCGCTCCTAGAAATTTATAAGAAAAAAAAAAGAACAATTCTCTCACTAAATGGGGAAAATAACACATAGTTGGCATAATTTAGTATCAAGTGGCTTAATATATATTAACGAGGTGTGTTATATAAAGTCATTTACTCATTATAATAATTATTAACTGGAAAAATAATCCCTGTGTACTATCAAATAAAAAATTAATACCAAAAAAAAGGAAAAAAGAACAATTTATAGAATAGAATACAAATTTCTAGTAAACATATAACCACTCCAATTTTCTGAAAGTGTATCAACAGGGGATCAAATGAGGATATTAATGATACAAATGTACAATGAAATAACATACAGCTATTTGAAAAGTGTTTTCAAAACATTCTGTATAATTAATAACAAAAAAATACAAGTTGCAAAGATGCATGCATGTTTATATTTTAATAACAACTGCAAAAACCCCAATACAATATATATGGAATTTTGGGGTACAGAAGATCTATATGTAATCTATAATTTTAATATATGTTAAATGTAACAACCATATTAAATTAAATAGTTCAATTTTTAAGTTAAAATATAAAATACATAAGTCCAATGTGATAAATAATTTTAATATATGTAATATATTATACTATATTGAAACTGCAATATCCATTAAAAAACTGCTTAAAGTTCTCACAATGTATTCAGAGCATCATTAAGAAACCCCAGCAGAGACATGCTTTGGCACCAAGGTGTTTCCATAGAATCATAGACTGATGAGTATTGTTTGTGTTCAGGTTCTGGTCCTCCTCTTAAATGTACCTACACCCTGCTCTATTCCTGTGAATAAGCACCTTCCCATGTAGGAACACACCTGTTTCAACCAGATTACTAGCACATTCATTTAAAGCATAATTAAAATCAGAATAATATCAAAATATATATTTCTTTATTATGAAATATAAGACTAATATGGAATAGAGAAATTACTATCTGTAGGTTTGTTATAGGTAGGCATAAATGGAAAGTCAAGTCATAATCAAAAGATTGCTTAATATCAAATGACCAGATATTTAAGACAAATTAAGATACTAAACATTGAATTGTATCAAGGCAAAATTGTCCATATATAAAAGTTCCTTCTGTTGGCGGCACTTGAATTTGCCCTCTGTAATACCCATTTTCCTATGTTTCCACGGCTGACAAAATTCACAGCCACATTTTCCCTATTGAATATGTGAATACATTCAATCACATTATAGCCTTAGTGTTGCTATGATAAAAATGATCTTGGCTCTTTTAAGCAATTTCATATCTACACAATGATTCATTAGGTATTTATCTTACAATTCAACTACTTTTTAAGTCTTTTATTATATCTCTCATGTTTCTGTTCTGAGAGGCACTTTTTGCAGCACCCCAAGTTCTGACAATAGGCTATATTACCACTCTTCAGGGAGTGTTGCTTAACATATGCACCCATATTTTCAGAGTGAGTGCTGAATCGTGCCAGTCTTATTCAGACACTTTAAGCTCTCATATCTTCTGTGAAAAATAAAACATTATTTACAATGAGAAATCATAATAGTACAGTAATATTTCACTAACATTCACAGAATATACAAAACGTGATTCACAACATTGCATTCAAAATACTTGTACGGTTCCCTTGATTCACTAAATCTAGATTATTTAAGTGTCAGCAAAGGATACATTTTCAAAGATAAGAGACAGTGTCTCTGAGTGATGATACAGGCAACATTTTTTTTTAATGTAGCTATATACTTTGAACAAATAAAAAATACTATTTTATTCTTCTACTTTAAATATGTACTAGGATGTCCATTGAAGCATTTGTGTTGCTTCAAAACTGCCAAATGGATAAAAAAGACACTAAGTACTTCACAAGTAAAATCATTTACATTTAAAATAGAGACTGTTGAAATGTTGAGTCTTTGGATGCACATGAGCCCTCACTATAAGATCTGCTGTGCTCTCACAGAGATAACTAGCCTCTCTTACTCTAGTCTTTCATTCAGAATGGGAGGGAAAAAAATTTGGATTTCACATTAAACTGAGAATTTGTGACTCTGATTCAGTCTTCCATTCTCTTCTCCATTCTATTCATATATGCAGATATTCAGACATGTAGGTGGGTAGTACTTGCTGACTCTTCCATCGCTTGGTAAATTTTAGGGAACGTTGCTGTTTTTGGCAGCGCTCTTAATTATATTTTAGTCCTAAATTTTCTCACACAATGCCAATTGGAGGTTAATAAATAAGAATTGTTCTCATAAAACTAAATCTTAAGTCTTATAATTCCTCGAAGTAAAAAAGTATATTTCTGCATAAAACAATGATGGCATATGCCACTAGGTAGTCATGGGTGGGGGAAAAGACACTACTCATGTTGTTTTTCTATTGACCATGTTCCATGGTATTTAATCAGCATCTTTGATTTCAACATGTTCAACAGAGCTGAATTCATCTGATTTTCTGAAGAGTAATAATATAACATGGTCTGTTGGTAGGGGTATGATTTTGATAAAATAGACAGAAAATTTAAAATTATGTTAGAGGTACATTATACTGAAAATGAACTTTACATAGTTATGTCAAATTAAGTTAATATGAATAGAGGTAAAAGATGCAGATAACATGGGACATGTTTACTAGAAAAATAATATATCAATAGATTACATAGGTAACAAATACTAATCTTAAAAATAGACTAATAAGGATAAATAATTACCTAAATTATATGAATATATCACATATGCACATATCCCTTCATATTATATATCCATATATTTATAAATCCATATTTTGACACAAAATCCAATGTTTTTGATCCATACTGTTCAAAGTTGTAATTAATCAGACTGAATTACATGGTACCATTAACATAAGGCACAACCATCATCTTTTGAATTAAATGAGCCTAATCTTTACCACTTATACCTTGTGAAAGCTACTGCTAGAGAGAATCACCCAACTGAGAAAAATGAACAATGAAAACAAGTCTGTTACAACAGGATCTGACACTGGAAGGTTGCATTATAGAGAGAGACCAGAGAAATCATTTTAGTACATTTATCAGCTGAATTTATGAAGAAGCACAGATATAAATAGGACAAACTATGATGCAATAAAAAGATACACAGATCAAATATATTTTATATTTTATTTAATTTCTTCCATAATTTCTGCCACAAAATATTCTTCCCTAATTAATTCTCTTATATCCCATGCAAGATTTATAGTAGGCATCCGATGATAGCTGTAAGGATTTTGAGTTTGAGAGTCAATGATAACTCAAAAGCTTTCTGTTTGGCAGTCATTCTAGATAATATCACAGAGAGTTGGTTGAATATCAAATACAGGCAATAATACCAATTTAATTTATACTCAAGACTACTTTATGTTGCTTTACTACTAAATCAAGAGCAAACAAAGCAAAAGTTATTAATATATCTCTTATAATGATCATGTTATCTTGGAAGGATCCCTAGTTCTTCACAGAGGTGAATCGCCACAAAAAAGTACAGACTCAAATTTGAGAAGTTAAGAAATTAAGTCAAGGCTCATTGTCTCATATGCTAGGAGCCTGGGGGTGGCAACATCCACTCATCACCCACTTTAAAAGGAAATACGACCGGGCACATTTATACAGTATGGGTAATTTCCTGTGGCAGCATGGTCAGTCTCAGGATAGTTTCTGTTTATATTAGTGTGTTCTTCCATGAATGTGCTTCAGGTATTTCCACTAGTGAATTGGGTTTTTCACCTAACTTATTAAATACCACTCAAGGATTGAATTTATTTTTCTTTTTTGCTTTGCTGCGTATCTGTCACAAGCTTGTATACACACCTAGTGCTCAAAATATGTTATTGAATAGCAGAATCAAACTAACTTCACACACATTTTAGATTTATTAGAAATATGATAGTTCTATAGACTATTTTGCCTCTTTTCTATATTGAGTTCAAACTATGAAATGAACTTTGAAACAAAATAAAGACTTCTGTATTTCCTTATCCCTTTACCTCAGTAAGTAAGCCCAGCTAAAATAGAGTTAATCCAGTTTTGAATAGAAACACTCCTATCTATCGTGAAAGTGAGGATGGTTGTGAAAGTTGGAGGAAAAGACAAGTTGCTTCTACCACAAGAAAAGAGAATGAGATGAGGGTAAAAACAAATACCCTTGAAGCAATCCAAGGTATTTAATGGGCCATTAGCAAACACTCAGTGAAAGAGAATTCCAGATTTGGGTGGATGGTACTGTTTGTTCAGTGGCTGAAATCAAAGCGAGATCGATCCAGGCATTACAATGCCCCTGAGAAAATTTATTGGATCTTTTTTATTTTATTTTTTTCACATGCAACTGTGTCCTTGTATTGATGTGGCAAGATTCAATAATTCCCAGGTTTCTGCTCCTTTTAAAAAGATGCTTTTCTACTGGGAAAGTGTGGTATTGGGGTGGGAAGGTAGTACAAGACCCCACATTGCTCTATAACTTCCCTGAATATAGACTCTCTAAGCTTTTGTTAGTAAAAACACATGCCTCTTCAATGTAAAGAATCCATTTTTTGAGATAAACAAAAGTAAATATCATTAAATATTTCATACTTGTTTAATCCATTATAGATGACACTTGGAAGTAAAGTACTAAATTTGATGGCACCTCAAAAGGATCCCATAATTTTAAGGTATAGGCCATTAGGCCATCTTATTCTGCAGTACATTGACTGCAAGCACAGCATTAATTTTTTAATAAACCATTTGATTTGCCATGTAGGCAGCTATTGAGGAGCAAGAGGCTCTTTATAAAATTTATTAGAGTGAATTTTAAAATCTGATGATGAGTTAATCTATTTTTTTTCTACATCTCTCCACCGAGTCTCAGCTAATGATAACAAAGATTTTTAAAAAGAAGAGGGTGCGTATTCTGAGACTGTTCCACTGTGAAGGCGAAAGATTTGCCACAGGCCACAGAGGGCTAAAGGTTTGTAGAAGAGAAGCCATGTTTTCATATTTTCTGGAAATTGAATGTTTCCATTTATTCTTCCATTGGGAATTATTCTAGGACGTATCAAGATGTAAACTACTGAATAAAGAAGATATATGTGAAAACACCATATCTAAAATTTTGTATTTGGTTAATAAACTGTAACAGTTCTCTGAATCATGATAAAAAGAACAAAAATGATTATTCTTCTGTCTTTTATACCAGCTATCGGACATTCTAGAATAGTCATAAATTTCACTCATAGCACTAAGAAAGAAGTGGAGAAAGAATTCACTTTGTTTAAATGGATAGATATTCTGGAACACATAATAAAACACATAAAAACAAAAACAACAAAAAAAGATTTAGCCTTTAGTTTTAGCTATTGTTATGTTTCTTCCCTTCACAGTCAAGGTTTTTTTTTAAGTTTTATTTATTTATACATACAAGAACTGGGGTACATGCCAGAGGTAAGGGGGTTGAGAGGATTCTCCAGAGACAGAATGGGGAGCAGAACAGGCAGATATACTAAAATACACTGCTGAGATGTTCAGTGAGCAAGACAGAAGAGGTCTGCTGTGCCATGGTGGGTCACGTCCCTGGCCAGGACTGAACTTGTGCTGCAGTTGTGGATGGCTTCATAGTGCTTTGCCTTAACCCCTTGTGCCGCCAGGGAGGCCTCTCATGGTTTCTAATAGCAGATCTTACTACGTTACTCAATGTAGTAACATACTGGCCAGCTCAACGTCACTAACAACTTCCTATATTGCAAAATTTGTGGGTGAGTTCAATTCTAATTTTACTTCATCATCTGCAGTGTTTCACAAACTAACCTATCTCTCCAATGTGAACTTCTTCCTCTTCTCACTTGTACATCAAGACACATACAGGCTTTTTGTTATTCACTTCTTCCTGCATATTCGTTTATTCTCTGCTTCATTTTTGGTCATCTTTTTTTGTAACTTTCCCTTTGAAACTGGAATTTTTTAGCTTTAGTATCATTTGTGTTTCTCTTTCCTTTCTTATTTACCTTAGGAAATCTTATGAACATACATAACCACAAAGATTCCTCACACACCCCCTCCTGTTCCCACATACACAAGTTCAAAATACATTCAAGTATTTCTGAACCTTGAACAGGACTCAGAATATGTCTTCTTTAATTCCCAACAAGAAACACAAACATTAACTTGAAAAGACAACTAAAAAATTAGTGTATGTGTTAAGTATTTCTCTTTAAACTGTGAGAGGATGGTAGTTCATGTAACAATAAATTCAGATGAAGATAATAGCATTGATGAGATATTTTCACCTTATAAGAAAGATACTAATCATATTCTCTTGAGAAAAGCAATGACTAGAAATACTGCTTTGCTTTTGACTTTGGATTTTTATGAATATTGAATAAAAGGGAAGAGATAATTGGGGATAAAATAAGAACCTATTTCTTTAAAAAGAAAAGCCTTCAATACACAGACCAAAAAGTTATTGTGTAAAAGGAGATTGATTTCACTACACATGACTGATTTGTCTAGAGTATGAAGATTTATTATCATAAGAGTTATTATTTCAGGAAACTGAAGATAAAATCGATATTTTGGAGATCATTAAATCTTGGCATGAATTGAGCACTGACAGCAGGATATTTTATTGGGGCATTTATATTTGGGGAAATACGGAGGTGATTTTGCTGACATTCTTCATTTCATTTTAGCCTAAACAAAAGAAAATAAATTATCTTTTTGGATTATCTCTGCTGAATGTTTTAACAATGTGTGCTACTCTACATCTGATAATGTTTTTCTTTTGTTCTATAACTATAATCAATAAAACCAAGGCAGATGAGAAATGAAGTAATAAAAATTTACAGTCAATGTAATAATTTTAGAATAAAAGCATTTCATCCAAAGAAGTATAAAGGGTTTGACCAAAAAAGTAAATTCATGTTTATTAAAAAAAGTTTATTTGCGTTTAAAAGTAATGTTTTAAATGTAAATAAAAGTGAGCTCTATTAACTTTCAGTGTAAAGGATAATAGTATACTAATTCTTTCCTAGATTTTATCCTTTCCAAATAATTTATGTGGCTCCCCATTAAAGGCAGATTAAAAAATATCAGTATCCACATGATTTTCAACCATTACAAAGCCGCTGAATCTATCCTCTCTCTCAGAGTAGTCTATAATATTTTGTAAGATGAATCCCATATCCTGGAATATTCAAGTAATGAATGGTCACTCTTAGTATGTTGTAGAGAAAATGATAAATGGGCTAGAATATCTTTATGGGAAATGTTAAGTAGAGGCAGACCAAATGCCAAATTTCTTCCCTCCCTCTCTTTCTCCTCCTTCTCTTTATACTCTTTTCTTCATTCCTTTGTTCTCATCCTCACCCTTTCCTCTATTATCTTCCTCCTTTCTTTGAAAATACAAAAAAAATCAAGAATAATATAATTTGTTAACACTTTTCACATAATACTTTCAACAATGAACATTGATGGAAACAATATTGAATACATACAATTGGTCTTATTTCCATCCAATAGAAATCAAAATTTAAAGTTAACATACATACAAAAATTAAGCAAAAATGGATTAAAAATCAGATGTAAGACTTGAAGTCATAAAGTATATAGAAGAAAATAGGGTAAATACTCCATGACATTGGTTTCAGTGATGTCTTTGGGAACTTGAAGTACAACAACAAGGCAAACAAAAACAAAAATAAATAAATGGAAATACATTAGAACAATAAACTTCTATAGAGGGTAAAAAGGACATTATACTGAGTGGTTAAAAAAGAATATATATATATATATATATATATTTGTATATCACATATCTGGCCAGATGCTAATATCCAAGATTTACAAATAATTCATACAACTTAAGAAATTTAAAACAAATAAAAAATTGGCAAAAGAGCTAAATAGACAAGTCTTCACAGAAGACATAAAGTTGGTCAACAGACATATGAAAAATGTTCATTATCACTTATCATCAGGGAAATATAAATCAAAACTATCAGGAAATACAACATCACACTTCACACATATCAAAAGCAACAAATGATGACAAGCAATTGATGAAAACGTAACCCTCAAATACTGCCCATGGGAATGTAGATGGATAAAGACCTTATGGGGAACAGTATGGAGGTTTTGCAAGATATTAAAAATAGATCTGTCATATGATCCTGCAATCTAACTCCTAGGTATACAGAAACAATAATTTTATGTGATCTATGTTTTATTGTGGTACTATTTACAATAGCCAAGTTATGAAAATAATCCAAATGCCCTAGGACAGTTAAGTATAAAAAAAAAACTGAGTAGTTGTGATACATATAAACAATGGAATATGAAATAGATATGCATATACATATATATATATCATGAAATATTGTTGTTTGTACAACATGGATGGACCTAGAAAGGATTATGCTTGGCAAATTAAGTCAGCCAGAGAAAAACAAATACTAGATGATTTCACTAACATGTGAAACATAAAGAGCCAAACAAAAGAAGAGAGTAAATATACTCAAACATATCCAGCTATCTGACTGTAGAACTGAGGCTGCCAGAAGAGGAGGTGGTATCAAAGAGAGGAGAGGACCCTGTGAACTATGGAGTAGATTAAGGATGGATGATAGATGGTGGGTGTGGTGTGGTAACATGAATCTGTTAACTCTGATCACAAAGAAGTTATATTTCCGAGAAAATTTCTAGAGACACAACCTCATGTACAAGGGATATTACTTGAGAACTATGGATGTGGGGAGTAAAACTAAAATATATACAATAAACCAGAGTGAACATGAGAGACTAAATGTTCTGAAACAATTTTAAATTAAAACTGTATTATTAATATTAGCCATAATTTCAATTGGACTAGATGTCTTCTAGTAAAAATGTAAAAAAGACCATATGGATGATAATGTAATAATTAAAATTCTGAAATTCTAATGTAAATAACAAAATTAATGAAAACTATTTTATAATTATAATAAATTTATAATATAAATAATTTAATTTTATATTTATAGTATGTTATAAATATTTATTTTGAGTTTTATATTAAATTCATCACAATTAATTCAAGATAAAAGATTTAAAAATTACTATTATACTAAGAACAAATAGGAGCACAGGGGACTGAGGTGATGATGCACTAGTGATATGGTGATGGGGAATACATGGGAATTACAATTGATGTCAAATATATATAAATTTTAAAAAATAATATAAAAAAGTAAATAAATAAAAGCCACATTGAACAGAAAAAAAAATAAAAAACATCTTGTATTCTTCATATCACAAAACTCAAAATTTCTAGAGAGTTTAAAATCCTATACTTATAAAATCCATTGTCTTTAGATAAAGAAAGCAAAAGGGAGACTCTTTCATTTTTGACTATGATAAATTACTTTTAATTATTGCTATTAGAATATATGGTAAGACATTAGGTATATTTATGACAAAATAAAACTTAGATATGACTATACCATATCATTTTATCTTTCAATAGTAATTTGTAGAAATTAAGCTGACATTACAACTGGTTCAATATTTAAAAATTAGAACTAATCACCAATGTAAAACAGCAAAACTAAGTGAGAAGTTGCAATTTGGAATGGCTAAGTCAAAGTCATATGCTTTAAAAATATTTCCAAACTCATGGTATTTTCAAGAACATAGTACATCAATTCTGTAAACTTATGCATAACAAAACTTTTCAGTTTAGTTATCTGCATGTTGTCAAGCCAACCGTCCTTTCTAAAAGAACACTATCAGGAATTTTTCCAAACACATAACTATTTTTATTTCATACAACCAATTCTTATTTGCCTATAAGCTGTGAACATTTATGAACAGATGACAAACCTGCTGTTCTATAGTCAATCATTCATTCAATTTTATGTTTACCAACTAGCATGCTTGTATTATTAATTTTCAACTCATATTCACACATTATTTCAATAAAATATTTTCTGAATATTAAAATTTTATCTAAAATACAGAGAAATTATCAGAAAAAATATTTTCTAAAATTTACATAAAGAACCTTACTAAATAATTTTTCTACATACAAGGCATTTTTTAAAATAATCTGAATTATTTTTTCTATCATTTCATCAAGGAATTATAGACATAATAGGTCAGGTAATGTCACTCTGGCTTATTTTAAAATGGCACTTGATGGGCCTTCCTGGTGGTCCAAGGGGTTTAGTCACAGCACTGTGAAGATACCCACAGCCACTATAGCATGAGTTCAATCCATGGCCAGGGAAGTAACATGGCAAACTACTCCTGTCTTGCTCGCTTCTCCCCTCAGCAGTGTATTTCATTAGATCTGGCTGTTCTGCTCCCCAATCTGTCTCAATACCTCTGTACACTTCTTGGACACATAAATAAATCTTTAAAAAATTAAAAAAATAAAATGGCATTTGAAGTTATATTTATATTTGAATTTCAGCATTTTTAATTCTTTCCAGATAATGCTGATTTAATGATAACTGAGTTTTTATGGTAAAGTTAATTTCTGAATTCATCATCAGAAAGGTGAACATAATTTTGCTGACATTTGATAGTGCTGACAAATTTGCTTTAATTTTTCTGTAATTTTCTTCCTTGCCCTCCACGATTTAGAGACTGATCTTGCAATCTTGCTTGGTTAGTGGAACTTTGACTAGGATGAAATGTATTTTATGGGTATACATATGATAATCTTCATGATTTGACTTCGTTAAAATAAGATTTTAACAATGAGGTTTGTACTAACAAGTACAAAAACGACAGGGATACTTATTTACCTTAAATGCAAAATTTTCAAAGTAATTAATACTACCAGGACATTAAAGGCAGAGATGTTAGTGCATTGAAATCCTTCTTAGCAATATGTTTTAGAGAAAATATCTCATGCAAGCTGTTTGGCACATCTTACTTTAGACTCAAACACTTCTGGAGAAAAGATAGTCAACTAAATACGATGACAACAACAGAAGTGAACACTGCAAAACTAGAAAACTCAAATATTTCATACATAAAAATCTTTTAAGATAGTAAGAAAAATAATGCAACACTCAAATATATTTATTTATTTATTTTTAATCCTTTGGATCATGAAGCTACATGGCTAATGTAAGTCCTCATTCAACTAAGTTTACACATCATTAATTTTCAGATATTTGTTATAAGGTATTTCTAGAACCTATGTTTAGAGTAGACTTTTTCCCAATCTTGCTAAATTGTTATGAGAATAAGAATATATTTCCACTACCTTTCTACTTTTAGGAAGGGTACTGTGTTTTACCATCTGTCAGCTTTGGTAAATTGCCAAACCTTTTTAAATGAGGAAAAAAATTATTCTATTGACACACACATTGGCATACACATACACGTGTGTACATTCCCTAGTGTGAAGAAAAACAAAAACCCTTGGAACTTTGTGGATTTAATGTAAAGGCATACTATTAGAATGCTTATTATCTTTTACGGTTCACTTGAAAGACATGGAAAAATTTTTTCTTAGTATCCAAGAAAAGCTCCACATAAATTTGAACTTGATTACAATTATTGTATTGTCATTAAATAAAGTCTTTAAATATATATAATTTCGCTTTTATCATTCTTATGCAAATAACTATATGAATATGGAAACAGATGGGAATAAGAGATTATGAATATGTATTAACATACGCATTCACATTTATTTGGTAAATATAAATTTTCATCTTTTTATATTTAGTGGTTAGCATAAAACTTTAGTGGTAAAGTAAATATATTTGGAATAGCTTGAGTATGTTTCTAAAAAATTATATCTATTTACATTATTTAAGTGTATTTTTAATGGAAGCTATGGTGAAATATATGAAGGCATCCAATTCTAATCACTTGACTTTATTTTTGATTTTCAAAAATAGGTTTATTTTGGTACTAAAATATTTTATTTTATGTACACATTTAGTTCTTAAACCTGAATTTAATGAAACATTTGCATAATTTTCAATGAGATAGAACCATGTTTTATCTCGATGTTTTATTTGTTTTAGTTGAAGTAAACTGTTAAGCTCTCTTACATACATCATGTTCAGATACATTTTTTTAAGTGGATCGATTTTGTGGAGACATAAAGTTCACGGTATTATATATTATGTTAATCTCTTAATTTTAGTAGTAAGTAATTTCATAAGTTGCAAATTCAACTTTACAAATTGTGTGTGTGTGTACGTGTGCGCATGTATATTTCCATATTGTGAATTTATGTTCTCGTCTTGTGTTAGAAGCTATAATGTAAATACACATAAAACAAATGCTACCTTTCCCTGCCTTGAAATTCTAAGATGTATTATGTAATACATGTTTATTCATTTAATATAGATAATAATACGACTTACCAAAAACACTTTTGTGAGAATCTAAAATTTGAAACAAAATTATAAAGATACTTTAAAATATTGACTGAATCATACTGTTTTAAAGAAATAAACAATAATACATTAAAAAGTTATACCATATGGCCTCCCTGGTGACACAAGGCTTAAAGACAGCACTGTGAAGCTATCCGCCAGCCACTGCAGCACAAATCTAGCCACTGCTCCCATTACCAGTGTGTTTGTTGGATCTGCCCATTCTGCTCCCCACTCTGTCTCTGGTGAATCCTCTCATCACTTGTACCTCTGGCCTACACCCCATTTCTTTTATGCATTAATAAATTTTGTTTTAAAAAGTCATATGATATTATTCATTCATTTGTATAAAGATGTATGGAATCCATAAGGTTCATTTGGACTGTTTTATTTGAATTTTTTGTTCTTTCCTTTTCATAGAGTTGCAAATAAAAGGAATATTATTTTATTTATTATGTTTAGTAGAAATTGAAAACAACTCAGAAAACAGAAATTCCACTCATTTCTTTCTAAGGTACATGAAAATATATATCCATAAAAAATTACCCCAATACTGGAAAGAAATAAAATGGTCTTAATGAATGAATAACAATAAAAAAAGTATACTTAGCAATAAAAAGGAACACAATTTTTATATATGAAGTAAATTGAATAAACTAAAAAACAGTATCAAAAAAATTGTACAAAAGTACAATTGATATAATGTCATGCACATGAAGCTTTAAAACAGGCAAAATTAATCTATTATTAAAAAAATAGTCTATGGAGGTGAAAACTGAGTAGGATGGAGCATGTAAAATCATTCTATATTGTTATATCTCTATCTCAACATAGACTAGAGACAGAAAAAGCTATATACACTTGAGTGTGTGCATAAAATTTTAAAAAATTATATTTGAGGTTTGTGAGTTTTAATATCAAAATATGAAAACCAAATAATAGTTAACTCTGTGATGTACAATGATAACATATTTGGAAGGAAACACTGATAACTGAAATTTATTTTTAAATGTATAAAAATCCAAGGTTTTTTTTATAGTGAAATAGGAATAAATAGATACTTAAGTTCTAAAACAATGATAGCAAAATATTAATCTTAGAATCAGGTATTTTATATATATATATAGGGTCACTATATGTACATATATAAATATATAGGTTCACTGTAAAATTCTTTTAATCTATCATATTTGAAAAGCTTTCAAATATGTTTGAAAACAGAGAAATTCTATCCATAAATTTCTACTATTTATTTAGAACAAATATTTTTTCATTAAAGCATACAAACATAAATGTCACCCTAATGGCCAACACTATTGTCATTATACATATTAAATAGTTGATTGCAAAATTTTTTATTCTCTCAATAATGACTAAGAAATACTAGTACAAAGTACTAAATGTTTCAGATAGATATCAGAGGTTAAATACCCAAAAGCCTATGGAGATGACATTTCATTTGGAAATCACTGTGTTTATGAAAGTGTAATTGAACTTACATTACATTTTTGTGATTCCTGTATAACTGGTGATAATAGTGTTTCCTTTGTTTTTTTTTTTTAGCAAGTGTTGGTTTTGGTGGGACCAGAGGTAGACTCAAATTTAACAGATTACAAATTACCAAAGGATGTTATACATATAATTTAGATCTATCCTCCAAATTAGTGGGTCAATCCACTGTTGCATGGAATGTTTGTACCTTTATCTTTTCATAACGACATAGGAAGTGTTTGTTTTACAGAACAAAAAAGAATAAAATAAATTACTTAATATTGCCTAAAGCAGAATGTCTTATTTCCTTAAAAACTGAATATCAACATACAGATTTAATGTTCAACATATATATGTATATTATATATAGAGAGATATTCTAGAGCAAAACATGGGCTCATTCAAAGCAACCTGTTCTTAACATGACATTTTTAGATTCTGTGATCATTTTTTTTTCATTCTACTGGTTGATATATATTCTCATCTACCTGGTGATTTTTAAAAATACTGTTTATTACAAATAAAGAAAGAAGAGCCACAACCCTGTTAATCAAAAGAAGAGAACAGAGATGAAAAACAAGGAGCATGTAATTTGCATTTCATGATCTTACACCATGCATTAAAGGGAATGCCAGTTTTAACTAATTACTATAGAGCTTAGCAAACAAGCAAGTTTTCCAAACTTGTCTTATTACATAGCTTATGCTGCCACTTTAATATACTTTAATTTCCATCTGCTGCCAATTCAGTCACAGAACAAGCAAGAATTGGAGATAGTTAATGTTATAAAGGTAAAGAGTGAAATACATATGCTAAATCACAATATGGTGAACATTTTTTTCATATAAATTTTTTTAGGATATTAACTTATATATCCATGAGTAACCATTTCACTAGAGATTTCTGAGAGAAAACATGTTTGTTTGTTTGTTTTTTATTTCTGCAAATAGCACTATGGCCAGTTGCTATTATAATAAAATTCCATCAGCTGTTGACTTGATGTATTTTATTTTTAGTCCTGGCTTATGATACCATGAAACACAAGTCACTTCCCCCATTTTTCTTCTATGTCATTGGAAATTGTCCCAAAGGGACATTTCCAAGAGCAGGAAATAATATCTAATATTCAGTGATGCTACAAAAAGGTTGGAAGTCAGATTTTTTTACATAGAAGTTCCATAAATTATGAATCTCTCTTTAATCCTATCACAAGCATTGAAAACATAATCTTCATTTTATGTCTTAAGCAGTTTCACTTTTTCTTCAAAAGCTGCAGTAGACACATTTCTGGATGAGAGATTGTGCAGCATCAGAAATAAGACATGGACTAACCTACCTCTGTGCTTGAATATTACTGAAATACCAATGTTATAGTCAATTCACAATATATTTCATAATTCATCAGTGGTCTTAAATACTAAACCATTTCCAACTTCAAAAGAAATAACCAAAGACACATATTTATACAGCATCAATCCATAGTTGTTGTCTACTATGTTAATTAAAGAAATTAAAAATAACTATAGTAATATTTTATACATACTGCAGATGATTTAGTGCCATGAATTCAGAGCTACATAGCTACTGAATAAAGAATCATATCCAGTTAGAAAAAAAAAAACAAGGAATATTATCTTCCTATTCCAAAGAAATGGTGCACACCCACATACACTCAAATTTAAAGCAGAAATTATAAAGCCAACTTTGTATTTACAAAAGAATGAAAGAGTGAATTATTGTCTATTTGTAGAAGTTCTTTTATATGTTTCACATTAACTATTTGCTCCTTGGCAGTAAGGTCTGAATCAATGTTTCACTGGTGCTAAAATGCACTAAATTATGCCTTTTAATCTATGGTACTTTTTGTTGCTAATGAGCTTAAACAATCTGCTGATGTTGAACACTACACAATTTCCCTTTCATCAATATTATTATCTGTTAATGTATCCCTTCCAATCCAAGTACCAGTCTATATTTAAATGGACTATCCATTAATCAGTTGTTAACAACAGGACAAATGAACTTCTCTGAATCATTTTGGAAAACATGGTTGGTTTCTAAATTCAAAAATGGAAGCTAAAAAGTGACTGCAGAGGAACAAAATATGTACTACAAGTGTTTTAAAAGAAAAATCAAGAGCACAAATAAAATAGTTAATGCAGGGATTCATGAGAATCTCACAAGTACTAAAAGTGGAAGAGTAGTATAAGATTGCCCAATGAAAAACACAGGACCTGGCCCTCAATGTGTTGACAATAATGTCCCAAATAACACCAAAATCATAGTCACAGGGAGTAAACTAATCTATTATATAATGTATTGGGGTTTCAGGCCTCCCTGGTGGCACAAGAGTTAAAACCTTAACTCTATGAAGCTATTGCCAGCCACTGTGGTATTAGTTCTATCCTGGCAAGGGAGCTGACCCACATGGCACAGCAGACTTCTTCTGTGTTGCCTGCTGCTTCATAAGCAGTATAATTGGGTAGATTTGATTGTTTTGTTCCCCACTCTCTCTGGTGAATCCCTTCACCCACTGTACCTCTGGCCTATACCTACCTCAGTTCTTGCATGAATAAATAAATAAAATAAATCATTTTTAGAAAATAATGTATTTGGGTTTCAAAATACTTTTCCTCTACCTTTGTGTACTCATTATATCATCCTTTAATTATTTTATTTTGCCTTCCCCAACTGACCTGCAAATTTTCAAGACCAGGTAATATTAATAAAATGTAGCACATAAAGAACAAATAAAAGGACAGGGAAGAAAAGTTTATACCTTTGTTTCCTTCAATATTAAATGTGTCATTAAATTCCTTGTCTATCAGTTTCTGATTTACTTTATTCAGTCGTTCCTTCCCCTCAAAGGATAAGGATTTCTATAAAAAGAAGTTTATTTTTAAAATATATTACACCATAAGAATTACAAAAGATATACTGCCTCAACAGTTACTAGTCATTACAAATAAGGAATACTAAAAAGGAAAAAAAAACTCATATCAAGGTCATAAAATATATGTCTGTGCAGTTTATACCTATCATGCACATAAGAAAAATTAATCAATCGTTTATTTTTCTTTATAGATACAATCAATGTCACAGAATATGTTTCTCAATACTTTTTAAAAATGCACATCCTACTTGAGTAGTTATTGGTTTGGATTTCTCTATACATTATTAGTAAAATACTAAAGTATTTTCCAATTTGGGAATATAGAAAATTAGTTTGCTAAATTTACCATAATAAGTGAATATAAATATGAGTAACAAAATAGCTAGTCATTCAAGTGAAAGCTAGATCGATTGAATTTTATGTGAATAGATGACACAAATAATTGTTTAAAAAAATGTTTAAACATAACTGAAGGACTATGTCACAAATGATGTTTGAACTTGGATTAGTGTCCCTCATCAAAAATTCATCAGAGAAAAGATGTACAGGATAACATTTGCCATATATTGTGGCGACAGCTTGTTCTTTTCCATTGAAAACATGAACAAAAGAAAATCCATATAAAATGTCACTGGCAATAGGGAATGAACTCTGTTCTAATAAAAAGTAGGTCTCCTCAGGGCATGCTCTAGGAAAATTGTGAAATAGGAGGAGTAGCATGTTAACACAGTGGGCAAATTCATGGATTGAAGTTTGATTGCCACATTTTATTAAATATGTGATCTAAATGGCAATATATATTTGTCCAATCTTCTTAACTTATCTGTTATTTGATTATCTGTAAAGATAAACATCTCTGAATCCTCTTCAATTAAAAAAAAAGTGTATCAGTATATCTTGTTTGGAGTCTATCTCACCCAATTTGATCCCCTTTTGTAATGTCCAGGTACCAGCTTCAAAGACCTTTTGCTGTGTAATAACTGCTCAGAACCACTAACTGTAATGTCCAATCCATAATTTTAAGTATGTCTCATGATCTGTCATTCTATGAAAGCATTTTGTTTCTTATAATCCATCACTAAAGCCAATGTTCACAAATTTGTTTAGTTGATATCATAATTAATACTTTTAGGGAAGTTGGGAAGTAAGTAGGTAAGCTTATCATTATACAGCTTATATAAAGCACTCAGTAAATATAATTTGGATGAATGAATATCTACAGGTGACAAAATGGAACCTGATTGGTAAATTAATAACACCCTAAAAATGGGAGCTATCCTGTGAGATATCAATTCATTTTATAGTTTTTAAAAATACATTGTTTTAAGATACAAATCAATGAAATCAAAGACATGTACGTGGAAATACCTCAGGTAGTTCTTTTGCCACCTTTTTCAAGCACACTGTTAAATACACTGTTCATTCCACTATAACAGAGATAACTCATTGTTTCTTAAAGTTTCATACTTTTCTTCAAAATTATTTTTAGTGTTGAAGCTAAAATTCTTATCTAGCATTCTTTTTACCCCAGAAAAGAGTCTCTAAGTTCTTCAATAGAGTTCCTAAAATTACACATCATGAGAGAAATAAAAATTATGAGTAAATGAAAAATGTTTGATCTATAATCCCAAATAAAATGTAGAGGAATAAATACATTTAAAATTTATCTTATAAATCAAGACCTAAAGAAACATGAAAATAGACATAAAAGAAGTTAGAAGAATGCCAAATTATCACAATGAAAAGAAACCAACAGCAAGACACATAATAGTAACACTTAAAAAAGTCCAGGACAAAGAAAAAATAATGAAACTGACAAGAACAAAGAAACAGATAATCTATAAAAGAAAACCAATCAGGGTGATATCAGATTTCTCAGAAGAAACACTAAAGGCAAGAAGAGAAAGGAGGGACACATTTAACAAACTCCAAGCCAACAAATTCCAACCAAGAATACTCTACCCTGAAAAGCTCTCCTTCCTCTATGAGGGGAAAATGAGAACCTTCTCAGACAAACAAAGTCTACAGAAATTCACTTCTACAAAACCTCTATTCCAAAAAATCCTACAAGAAACCTCAGAACCAAAACCAACAGAAGAACAAATATTAAATAAATAAATAAATAAATAAATAGATAGATAAATAAATAGATAGATAGATAAATAAAGAATAGAACCACAAACAGGAAAACAAAATGGCAAAGATGAATGCCAGAGTATCAATTTTAACTGTAAATGTGAATGGACTAAACTCATCAATAAAAAGACACAGAGTAGCAGGCTGGATTAAAAAACAAAACCCAATCTTTGCTGTCTCCAGGACACACTTTTAACTACAAAAGATAAACACAGACTAAAAATAAAAGGCTGGACAACAGTCCTAAAATCAAAAGGACTAAAAAAGAAGACAGGAACAGCTACACTTATATCAGATAACATAGATTTCAGACTAAAAATGGTTAAAAGAAACACAGACGGGCATTACATCATGATTAAGGGAACATTAAATCAAGAAGAGATAACACTCATCAACATATAATCACCCAATGAAGGAGCACCAAAATATATCAGACAACTAATAACAACTTTGAAAACTATCATAAAAGAAAATACATATGTAGTAAGAGACTTCAACACACCACTCTCACCAAGGGACAGATCAACAAAACAAAAAATAAGCAGAGATATCAGAGCACTAAACAAGGATCTAGACCTCATGGGCTTAACAGACATATATAGAACATTACACCCCCCAAAAAACTGAGGATACATTCTTCTCAATTGCACATGGATCATTCCCCAGTATTGATCACATACTAGGACTCAAGACCAACATTAGCAGATATTCTAAGATTGAAACCATACCAAATATCTTCTCTGACCACGAAGCCATTAAAGAAGAAATTAAAAAATCAAAGAAGAAATTAAAAAATTCCTTGAGAGGAATGATAATGAGGATAAAACTCTACAAAATATCTGGGACACAACAAAAGCAGTTATAAGAGGAATATATATAGCAATACAGGCACACATTAAGAAACAAGAAAGAACACAAAGAAACAACCTAATCTCACACCTGAAAGAACTGAAAAAAAAAGAAAACCCAAAAGCCAGTAGAAAAAAGGAAATAATAAAAATCAAAGCAGAAATAAATGAACTAGATGTTAAGAAAATGATCCAAAAGATCAATGAAACCAAAAGCTGGTTCTTTGAAAAAATAGACAAACCCCTAGCTAGACTTACAAAGAGAAAATGGGAGAATATACAAATCAATAGGATAACAAAGGAAAGAGGACAAATCACAACAGACACAGCAGAAATCTAAAGAATAATTAGAGAATATTATGAAAAGCTATATGCAAACAAGTTCAACAACCTAGAAGAGATGGACAAATTTCTGCAACTTTACAATCACCCAAAGTTAGATAAAGAAGATATAGAATACCTAAACAGTCCAATTACAAGTAGAGAAATTGAAAGTCATCAAAGTCCTTCCCAAAAATAAAAGTCCAGGTCCAGACAGCTTGACAAATTAGTTCTACAAAACATTTAGAACTGAATTAGTACCTATCCTACACAGACTATTTCAAAAAATCGAAAAAGAAGGAGTTCTACCAAACACATTTTATGAAGCCAACATCACACTAATACCAAAACCGAACAAGGACAATACAAAAAAAGAAAACTATAGACCAATCTAATCTCTCTAGTTAACACCTATGTAAAAATCCTCAATAAATTCTTAGCCAACAGAATCCAACAATGCATCAACAAGATAATCCACCATGACCAAGTAGGATTTATCCCAGGAACACAGGATGGTTCAATATTCGAAAGTCAATAAATGTAATCCACCACATCATCAAAAAGAAAAAAAAAAAACACATGACTATATCAATAGATGCTGAGAAAGCTTTCGACAAGTTCAGCATCCATTTATGATGAAGGCCCTTGGAATTCTTGGGATAGAAGGACCATATCTTAACATAATAAAGGCCATAAGTGACAAGCCCATAGCCAATATCATTCTCAATGGTGAAGGCTAAAAGCCTTTCCCCTAAGATCTGGAACAAGACAAGGATGTCCTCTTTAACCACTGCTCTTCAATATAACATTGGAAGTCCTGGCCAGATACAAAATTCTACAGAAAATCTAATAAAGCTAATCAGCCATTTTAGCAAAGTAGCAGGATACAAAATCAACACACAAAAATCAGTAGCCTTCCTTTATACAAACAACCAAGCTGAAGAAAAAGAAATAAAAAAAAAATCCCCTTTATAATTGAAAACAAAAAATTAAATACTTGGGAATAAATCTAACAAAATAGGTATAGGACCTTTACAAAGAAAATTACAAAACATTGCTAAAAGAAATAGAAGAAGATACAAAGAAATGGAAAAATATCCCTCGCTCATGGATAGGAAGAATTAACATCATCAAAATGGCCATCCTACCAAAAGCAATCTACAGATTCAATGTTATTCCAATAAAAATTTCAATGTCATTCTTCAAAGAAATA
>JAGFMF010011836.1:472463-487290 GCA_019455555.1 Galemys pyrenaicus | reverse complement strand
CATGCAAAAGAATGAAACTAGAATACTGCCTTTCACCATGCACAAAAATCAACTCAAAATGGATTAAGGACTTAGACATAAGACCTAAAACCATAAAATATCTAGAAGAAACAGTAGGCAAAACCCTACATGACATACACATCAATGACATCTTTGGAGGTACAACACTTAAAGCAAAGATAGTGAAGGAGAGGATAAACAGCTGGGACTACATCAAACTTAAAAGGTTCTGTACAGCAAAGGACACACTAGCCAAAACAAAGCAACAACACACCAACTGGGAGAAAATCTTCACACAACATTACTGACAAGGATACACAGATCCACAAAGAGCTAACCCGATTAAACAAAAACAAAGTGAACAACCCAGTCAAAAAATGGGCAAAAGAGCTAAAAAGGCAATTCTCCAAAGAGGACATGCAAATGGCCCACAGGCATATGAAAACATGCTCAACTTCTCTTGTCATCAGAGAAATGCAAATCAAAACCACTATGAGATACCACCTCACACCAGTGAGAATGGCACATATCAAAAAAAGTAGCAACAACAAATGTTGTTCGCGAGGATGTGGAGAAAAAGGAACTCTTACACTGCTGGTGGGAACACAAGATGGTCCAACCATTATGGAAAGCAGTGTGGTGGTCCCTCAATCTACTAAGAATGGAACTTCAATTTGACCCAGCAATCCCACTCCAAGGAATATACCCAAAAGCCACAAATACACTGATTCAAAAGAATACCTGCACCTCTATATTTATAGCAGCTCTCTTTACAATAGGGAAGACCTGGAAACAACCTAAATGCCCCAAAACAGATGAGTGGATCAGGAAGCTGTGGTACATATACACGATGGAATACTACTCAGCAATCAGAAATGAAAAACTAGACACATTCACAGGAACATGGATGGAAATGGAAGGGATTATGCTCAGCAAAATAAGTCAGAAGGCAAAAGAAAAATACCAGGTGGTACCTTCCCTAGGAGGAATGTAAGGGAACAAAATAAGGATCAAGGAAAGGAATAAGAACAATAATAATAATAACAATAAAGAAACAAAAATCAAAAATGAAAAGACAAGGACAAATTGGGGACACTTGGTGGGGAGAGGGGAAGGGGAGGGTAGAGGGCAGATGGGAGCATGGGGACTGAGTTGATGGTGCACTGGTGATATGGTGATGGGGAATACATGGGGATTGCAATTGATGTCATATATATATAAATTAAAAAATGATAAAGAAAAGCAAATAAAGAGTGGGCAATGAATTTATATCATCAGAGATAAGAAAAGGGAAATAAATAGTTATGAAGAGAAGAAAATATCCTATTGGCCTAAATCATCATGAAGAGGAGAAATGTACTAAGTTAAAAATGGTGCTCATAAATAACCTGTATTTACTTTTATACTGTTATGCTGTTCCATGATAATAAAGAAGTTCTATCTTCACCATCATCATAAGATTCTATGTTTATTAAATAGTTAGGATACATAGAAATTGTTAAAATTGAGTAATTTTAGATAAATATAAGATTATAATGGATTATGTTTATCAACACAAATGTTTACATAGTACAAGTATTAATTACATTAAAATATATTCAATATTAGAGGAAAATAAGAAAATAGCTCAGTCTAATTTTAATAATACAATATTTACCAGTTTCTTATTTTTAATTTTTATTTATTATTTTTTAAAATTTATATATATTTGATATCAACTGTAATCCCCCTGTATTCCCCATCACCATATCCTCAGTCCCCCGTGCTCCCATCTGCCCTCAAACCTCCCCTTCTCCCCTTCCCACTAAGTGTCCCCAATTTGTCCTTGTCTTTTCATTTTTGGTTGTTGTGTCTTTATTGTTATTATTATTATTATTTATTCCCTTGATCTAATGAGGAATGTTGTACATACTATATTCATTGATTTGTTTGTGTAAGAAAATGCAAAATAAGAAAAAATGAAATGTGAAATTAATGTGCATTCACCTGCTTTAAATAGAACAAAGTAAATATTGAAGAAATACTTAGCATAAAAAGTTGAATAAAATTTGTTATGTGTCTAAAACTGAGTATTCACAGTTAGGTAGCTGAGTAACCCACTTGTGTTCAGTAGTCCCTCCCCAGAAATAGTCAATCATATTATACAATTTTCCAACAGAAAATTTATTTTCAAATAAAAAGTGTACAGTAAATATTTGCTTGAACTAGGGCCTCCCTGGTGGCGCAGTGGGTTGAACAACGCACTATGAAGCAAACCGCAGCCACTGCAGCACGAGTTCGATCCCTGCTGCCGGCCAGGGAGGGGACCCACATGGCGTGACAGACCTCTCCTGCTGTGCCCGCTGCTCCCCTCAGCAGTGTACTTCAGTTGATCTGCCTGTTCTGCTCCCCGCTCCCTGTGGTGAGTCCTCTCACCCCCCCACACATCTGACCTGTACCCCAGTGCTTGCATGCATAAATAAATAAATCTTTTAAAAAATATATTTGCTTGAACTAAATGACTAAATGCAATATACTCATCCTGCATAGAATTTAATCCAACCAGAAGTTGAGTTAATCTGGGTATGGCTATATAATAAGCATAAGAATAAAATATAACAATTTTGGTGTCTCATCAGATTGGATAAAATAAATGTGTGACTCCAGTTCAGTGACTAAATTACTATCAGAATCCACACTCCATATGGCTCTTTCATTTAATCTATTCAATCAATTTGTATATTTTCTTGATATCTAAATTAAAGTACACAACATAACTGCAATTTCTATTATGATTTTTGTGAAAGATTGATTAAAATCACATCAATGTATCTGCTGGGAACATTTAGAACATGAGCATTTTATCTAAGCTTACTAATCTAGATTTATAAAGGTGATATATTGGGAAAGGGATTTGTCAAGTTTTCCATAAGCAAGATTATCTTCCCAGACTGGTCAATCTAGTTGTTTTATTATTTTATCATAATATAGCATATCTAATATTAGAATGATACAAATATAATATTGAATTCTTTTAAGATGTTAAACGACTATACATTAGTCAATTTATATTAACATTTGGGAACTCATTGCTATAGAAGATGCTTTTACAGATGCATGGCATCGATGTGAGGAGGTCATATTAGACTGCTTTATAAATCTAACTCCTAATATGAGTGATCAAAAGTTAGAAGAAAATAGCTACCTAGTTGTGGAATATAGAGAAGCAATTTGTGTAAAGGATACATTTTTGTGTGATTTCCTCTTTTTTAAATTTTTGCCTAGAAGAACTGGGGTGTAGGCTAGAGGTGTGGGGATGAGATAATTAACTGGAGGCAGAGTGGGGAATAGGAGCAGCATGCAAAACAGGAGAGGTCTGCTGTGCCATGTGGGTTAGTTCCCTGGCCATGGAGTAAACTCAGATGATAGTAGCAACATAGCACTGAGACTTAACCCATAGGCTACCAGGGAGACCCTGATTTCTCTTGTATATAGACTCCTGGTAATACTTTGAGGCTAGGATTTTCAAGTTCAATGAGGTTTTAGGTAAACTATTTTTATCACCTAGATGTCTTTTCACTTGGGCTTTCTTTTTCTAACAAATAATTTCCTGTGCAAATGAAAGATAGAATTTTTAAGAATGTATCCCTTAACTACCCAATCTAATCAGCCATATGAGCTCATTAAAATCTTTGTGCTAATATTACAATTCTTGGCAGGTGTGACTGAACTGAGAAGGATGTAAAACTATTGAGAATCAATGACTCAACTAACAGTGTTCTTACATTCAGAATATTTAGATTGCTTGCCTTCTTTCAAATAAAATCAATGAATTGTAGTTATTTAAAATCCAATGTTTCTACCACAATTTCCAATGTGTTATGGTTATTTGTTATTTAAACACATTATTAAATCTAGTCCTCTGTAAGATAATAAATTCTTGGGTCACTGCAGTAATTGATTTGTGATACCATGCTGTATCCGGTACCCGCAACTACATACCAATATTCACTCCAATTTTGAAAAATTTTATTAATTTGTGATAAATAAAAGCACATATTTAAAGGATAAAATTTTGTAATTTAGACATATTTCTAGAACAATAATGCTAACACAATCTAGATAATCAACATACCCATAACCCCAAAATATTTTCTCTCATCTCTCTTTTGCCACAATCCTTATCTCCAGGTAACTTCTCATCTACTTTATGACATTTTAAATTAGCTTACTTTGCCCCAGAAATAGAAACACCTATTTCTGAACTTCTTTGGAATGTGTCTTCTTTCATTTAGCATAATTACTTTGATATTCATTCATTTTGTGACATCAACCAATTGTTCATTTTTTATTGCTGAATAGTATTGCATTAAAATATGTGCCACAGTTTTCTTTCTTTCCCCAATAATGGGTTGATGAATATTTAGGTTATTTCCAGTTTTTTGCCATTATAAATAAAGCTGGTATGGACATTTATATATGGGACTTTGTACGGACACATGATTCTCACATATATTTGCTGAATACTCAGGAGTGATATGGTATGTTTATGTTTCAATTTTATAAATAAACTGTCAAATTTCAATTCAAAGTGATTGAAATCTTTTATTTTTCCTGTAGAATGAGCACTCTTATTTTACTATACCCTTTCAAAACTTGGTAAGAGCAGTCATTTTAATGTTAGCCAACTGATAGGTATATAGTGGTATCTCAAAGCAATTTAAATTCATATTTTCTTAATGATCAAGTATGTTAAACATCTTTTCATGAGCTTGCTCCACATCTTTATACCTTTTTTGGTAAATAAACATTTTTAATTGGGTTGCTTGTTTTGATAATATTAAGTTCTAAGAATTTTTTCTAAGTTCTGTTGCAAGTTCTTTATTGTAAATGTCATTTACTTTGGCTTGGTTCTTCATTCTTCTTCACATTGTGTTTCAAAGAAGATAATTCTTTCAGATTTGATAAATTCCAAATTATCAAGTTTTTCTCTGATGGAATGTGCATTGGTACTAAAAAAAAAACTGTTCTTGAGACACAAAAGTTTATATTTATTATCTATATTTTCTTTCAGAAGTTTTATAGTTCTAGTCTTCACAGTTAAGTCTATGATAAAGTGTGAATTAATTTTTATATGATGCAAAATACAGATTTAAAATAACTTATTTGCCTATTAATATTATTTCATATAATTACCTTGGTATCTATGTTGAATCAGTTGATCACATGTGCAACACCTCTTTCTGTACTTCTATTTTGTTCCATTGACAAGTCTTCTAGCTTTATGCCATTGCAACACTAGCTTGATTATTGCAGCTTTGTAAGTCTCAAAATCATATAGTGTTAAACCTCCAATTCGTTTCTTTTTTTTTTTTCAAAATAATTTCTGCACACTTTATTTTACTTTTCCACTGATTTTTTCTGTTTTCACACACAAAAAGGTCTGCTGATATTTAATTTAGCATTGCACTGAAAATGTAGATCATTTGGGGGGAAACTGTCATGCTAATAATAATAAGTGAATAAACACATAAGTTGTGACTATTCATATAACCAGACAATCGAATATTACTCATTTTTAAAAATAAATGGTTTATCATGCTATGAAAAACATGAGAAAACTTAAGTGCATGTTACTAAGTGAAAGAAATCAATCTGTAAGGGTAGATTCTGTATAATTCTAACTATATAACATTCCGGAAAAGAATGTAAAAAAAAAATCAGTGTTTTCCAGGGACTAATGAGAAGGTATGAACAGGCAGAAAACAAAGCACTTTTAGGGTAGCAAAACTATGCTAAATAATACTATTAACAACAAGTATCTATTACAAATTTATTTAACCCTTTGATTGTTTCTTAAGCAAACCATAGAGTGAACCCTAATATATACTACAGACATTGGGTAATTATGTGCTAATGTAGACTCATCAATTTTAACATATATCCACTCTGGAGACTGTTGATAATGGGGGAAGTTATGAATGTATGAAAAGGAAGTGTGTGAAAAATCTCTCTACCTTCTATTCATTATTGCTGTGAACCTGAGCGTGTTCTACAAAATAAAGCTATTTAGAATAAAGTGAGATAACACTCTTGACTTTTTAATTTGTGTATTCTGTTTCATTAGGTGTTTAGAAACATAAATTAATGTGATTAGTGATATAATCAGAATTAAAACTATCATCTTTCTATTTCTTTTCTACTTTGATATTATTCCTATTTTTCAGGTTTATTTTGAACTAACTGAATTCGTTTATATTTCCAATTACTTTATTTGCTATAACTCTTTTATATTAGGGGCTGCTTTAATTATTCATCTTTATGTTCACACAGTTACTTTCAAGAGCTATTATACCACTTCAAATACAGTTTGAATCTTAAATGAGTGTATATTCATTTCTGTCCCTGATTTCTTAATATAGCTGTCATTTATTTGAGTTTTATATGTCTTGAACTTTGTAGTATATTACTAAAACTTAGCTTAATAGTCAATTATTTTTTAGATATATATAAGAAGAAAATACCTTATGCATTTACTCTTACGGTTATTGTTTCTAATGACCATCTCATTACATTAAACTATATATTTCCATCTGGTGTCATTTTCATTCCTACTTCTTTACATGCCTACTAATTTTTATTGGATACAAAATATTATGGATGCTATATTTTTTCTGTACTAGATATTTTAACATACCTATAAGTAACCTTGACCTTTCTTGAAGATGCAAGTAAACTTGAAAATATTTTGATCCCTATGAGTCTCACTTTGAAGCTTTGTTAGGTGAGACTAGGACAATGCTCAGAGTAGGGATAATTATTTCTCACCACTGAGGTAAGAACACTTTGTGCATTCTACCCAAAGATATGTCCCATGAAGTTGCTCATTCCAATTGGTGAGAACAAGCATAATTCCTAGTTCAGTATGAGTGCTGACACTGTTAGTTCTCATTGTTTCTAATGTTTTTCAAAGGCATGTGTGATTAGCAAAAAACTAAGGCTTTCTCAACTTTGGTCTTGAGTTCCTCTGAGTGTAGTTCTTTCCCCTCTGGAACTAAATTCTGCAAAATTATTCACTTTTTTTCTGTGCTCTACCATTATACCTCCTCAATTCAGAAAGCCCACCGGGTCCCTTGACTTATACTGCCTGCCCACTCTATAACCCAGGAAAATGCTCAAGAACTTAGCTGAGTCAATCATAAGGCTTATCTCTGGTTTCTCATTTTTAATTGATGACTGACCTTCAATGGTTGTTGTCCAGTAACTTGAGAGTGTTGTTTCATATTTTTCATTATTCTTATTTCAAGACAAAATATATTTGGTGAATCTCACTCCACCTGCCTATAAGCTGAAGATGGAGTCAATTGTCAATTAGAGTTAGTCAAAACTGTCAATTTTATAGACATCTTTTATATCTTAAAAAGGAATAAAAGTGCCATAGCTAATAGCTGCTAAAATGATATATTAGGTAACAAATTATTTAATATTCACAAGCTTTGCTTTTGCTTTCTCCCTGTGAAGGTACCATTTAAAACTGCACGTCTGATACAAGAATCTAAAACTTCAGAGTTATATGATCTATGCATTTTTCATCTTGTCATCTCTCATATGATTTTGCAAAGCAGCTTATATACGCAGCTTTAAATTCCAGGGAAGGGGCCTCCCTGGTGGCGCAGTGGGTTAAGCAACGCACTGTGAAGCAAACCGCAGCCACTGCAGCACGAGTTCGATCCCTGGTGCTGGCTGGGGAGGGGACCCACATGGCTCAGCAGACCTCTCCTGCTGTGCCCGCTGCTCCCCTCAGCAGTGTACTTCTGTTGATCTGCCTGTTCTGGTCCCTGCTCTGTCTGTGGTGAATCCTCTCACCCCCCACACCTCTGGCCTGTACCCCAGTGCTTGTATGCATAAATAAATAAATCTTTAAAAAAAATAAATAAAATTCCAGGGACACTTCCAGAAGCTATATTCTTTATATAATAACTTCATATATATACTTTACATTCCCTTCTACTCTGTCTGAAGTGTTTTTTTTCACATTTGTGATATTTTTTGAACCATTTAATCCTAATGCTTTGATTAAAAATACAGTTTCAAAATATCGAACCATTTCAAGTTAGTTTTTCTTTCTTCATAGGTCTTCTTTAACTACAAAAGCGAAAGGATATTTTCATTTAACTGGTATACCCATTTTCATTACTTCCAAAACATTCACAAGGTCATTTACTTTCTTATCCAAATTATAAGTAATTTTGTATGATGAACCCTATTCAATATTTTATATTTACTTATTTAACTAAATCAACGTTATTCAACAGAACTATTGTTTGGGGGTCTTCTTTGTGGTACAAGGGGTTAAACTGCATCATGAGTTCTCTCACTGGCCAAGGAGCTGACCCACATGGTGCAGCAGACCTCTCCTATCTGGCCTGCTGCTCCCCTCAGCAGTGTATGTCAGTAGATCCTTCTGTGCTGCTCCCCACTCTGTCACTGGTGAATCCTCTTACCCACCTGCTCCTGCACTGCTGGGCTATATCCCAGTTCTTGTATTAATAAATAAATAAAAATAAATCTTTTTAAAAAGTTTTTATATTTACAGCATATTTCAATCAAACTAACCACCTTGCAATTACTTAGTAGTTACATAAGGTTAATGCTCACCATATTAGATAAGGCAG
Organism: Galemys pyrenaicus; assembly: GCA_019455555.1. Taxonomy (NCBI): domain Eukaryota; kingdom Metazoa; phylum Chordata; class Mammalia; order Eulipotyphla; family Talpidae; genus Galemys; species Galemys pyrenaicus. Next base: position 478,636 of record JAGFMF010011836.1, on the reverse strand, counting down.
ATATAGATAATACTTTTAAGGTCATTTTTAGCAACTGCAATAATTCAGTGTTAAGACTGATATGTTTGACATGTTAATAAGTCATATTTCTTCATATAACAATGATAGTAAAGGATTTAAATTGCTAGCACTGTTTTTGGTTCTCTTAAAGACTTCAAAAACTTGTGATTCGAGCTCTATCAGTTTTCAATTTTGAAACTTGCTAAAATTATTGATATACTTGTAGCTCAATATTCTAATTCAATAATAAGCATATTTTTGTTGCTGAAAATGCATAGTTTTTTGTGAAAATCAAATACTTGTGAATAAAGAAAATTAAAAATTGTAAGAAAACATCTAGCTAACAAATACAAAATGTCATGGATGAAGAGCCACTTACCAAGATAGCATCATTTGCATTAACTTTATCCTAGGCTTGATTAAAACTATAAATAGTCTTATTCATGATTTAGGCTATAGATCTGTCTTTTCTTCAAGGATCTTTTCTAGAAAACTGGTAAATGTGCATTCTTCCTTTGCCTTTTTGAGAGGTAAATATCTTTAGAATTCTTGCCCATTACTCAACTCAGGAATATCTTTGTCAAGGACTTTTAAGTTATTCCTTTAAATGCAATCCTCAGGGAAGTTATTATTCCCATCTTAGTCTCTGTGGGAAAGCAGAAGCATAAATGGAGTTGTAAAACTACCAGAGAAGGTATACTTTTCCTTTCAGTAAAAACAATCAGCAAAGGCAGTCTGTGTTCACCTTCTTTTAACCACCCAAGCCTCCCTTACCAACCCTGTTTCTGCAGAATCAGTTTTAGACTTAGTCCTGTATCTCTCTTGCAGCAGTTGGCTTTGAATAAAGTTTTTCTCAGCAGTTTAATTTCTCTGATCTAAAGAAATCTAGACTTGTAGATTTAGAATCTACTGTGGCTCATTTTCTAGGATGTCAGCATAACATAACAAATTAAGATCAATGTTTTACAAGATGGAATTATTTCAACACTTAATTCTTCCCCTAGGTCTTCTGACCTTGGAAAATTTACTGATAATTTGACAAAAGGTTTCCTCCTCTGCAAGATGAAAGTTTTATTAAGACCCCTTAATGCCTTTGTATTCTGAACTTCTTATGATACTGGTGTCTTAGTCGATTATTTTGACTAGTCCAGTACACCCATGTTTTTAATCAGCTAATCACACCAACTTTATGTAGATGGGATAAAGATTATACATTTTTAAGTCCAATAAATATTTTCACATTTACAGATGGAGTATATTAAAAATATATATCCCCTGAGGGTGAAACAAGGTACAATATCCCTCCATTTATAAAGCAGCTGCTATCACTATTTGCTGACTTGCAAATCATTACTGAATGCTTCAGCCCATCTTTTTACTTGTTGACATTGTGCAAAGTCAGCTCTTGAACTGCCCATAATTGTTGGGCTGAAGAGGTCCTTTTTTTCATCATAATGTAAAAAATGATGTGATTAGTAGTCTAAGTTACACAATACATTTTAATGGTACTTCTAAAATGTGTGAGATGTAAGTTTTTTTCTTAAACACAGAAGTGCTATATTATATGGCATCTGTTGCAATACTGAATATGTACCAGGGAAAATGAAATTAGTATGTGATTATATAGCACCACAGTTTACATCAAACTATACCTAAAAATAGGACTAAGTAGGCTAAGGAGTATTTACTAGGTACATCAGTGACTTTCATATTTTTGTATATTTTGGAATTACTTAGAGATCTTTTAAAACTTCCAGAGACCAGTCACACCACAGATCAATTAAACCACAATTTCTGGAGGTGAAAAGCAGTCTCATTCTTTTCCAAAGCTCTCCAAGTACTGGAGAGATACTTTATTATTATTTTTTTTTTTGGAGAGATACTTTAAATGCAGACAAACATGGGAACCTCTCTGTTGAGTATTTTGATTGCTTAAGTTCATAATTCTTAAAATCACCTATGAGGTATATATATTCTTTAATAATATGGAGTTCATCACACTACAATTAAGAAAATACTTAAAAACAATTACTTTTCACAAATTCAGTTGGGTAGAAAAATAAGTTAGACAGAATTGAATGGCATCACTTCATCTCTCTAGGTGGCCCAAACATATGAAAATTTGCAATTCTTTGTCATCTGAAGTGGGGGAAAGACTTGAATTTACCTTCCTGTTACATTTCCAAGAATATAAGCAATGCCCAAAGTGAAACAATACCAAAAGATGGCAGTCTCATCTAAAGGAGAATTATATTACATCAAACAAACTGAAAAGACAACCTAGGTCTGGTTTTCATCACCATCTGGATGTATAAAATAGAATTCATATTCAATGATCTGAGGAATATGTAAGTTGCATCTAGTGAGTCTATCTATTTCCTTTACTGAAGAGAGCTATCTACCTTGCACAATGTTTATTTTATCATATAGTATTGTTTTTACTGGACTGCATTTTAAAATGGAGTTTTCAGGGAAAATCTACAGGAGCTATTTCTCCCCAGTTTGAGTGTTAGGAAATGCAGTGCATTCTTATAAGAAATGGTGTGTCAACCTTACTTATAACACAATTTTTGTAATTACTTTTTTGCTCTTTTCACCAGGAAACCTGATTTTAAATTATGTTCTATTTCATACTCAAAAATATCTATTTATATATATATAATTTCACATATCAATATTACCTCTGATAGAATATCACTGCCTTTAATTACTTTACTATCCCTGATTTCTCAATTTTAATTTGTAATATTGAATGTATAATATTTGTAAATATGCATTTATTACTTATATATAATGTGTTCTATAAGCTACCTTGTATCTTATAAATATATTCCTATTTATTTGTATATCCCTTATAACATATCTACCTCTAAGAGTGAAGTTTTGATACTATCACATAAGATAAAAACACATTTACAGTGTTACTGTCAAGTTAGAGGGAGAATACTGTTAGGGTATAATTTTATAAGGTTAAAACTAATTCCCACCTCCCTGCCCAGAATGTAGGCTTGGGAGACTTGGGTAGATAAGGTAATTGGTAAAGTTGTCTTGTGGACAAAACCAAAAGACCAACCACCATGACCAGAAGAGTTTCCAGGAATGCAGAAGCAGAGGCAAGCACCTATTTCTATTTCAAAGTCCAGTGCTGGGGCAAAATATCCCAGCAGATAACTGGTGCAAACTGGTATCCCAAACTAGAAAACCCACAAAAACAGAATATAAGAGAGTCTCAAATTCTCCTTGTGCACAGACTTCTTCCATCTCACCTGCTCCATTTAGCAGTGTATTTCAACAAATGCAACTTTCCTCTTCTCCACTCTGTCTCTGATGGTTTTTTACCCCCACAAATCCAGCCTTAACCCATTATTTCTCCTCACTAAAAATACTGGAGTGGGGCCTCCCTAGTGGCACAAGGGTGTTAAGACTCAGCAATGTGAAGGAGGTCATCCACAGCCACTGCATCATGAGTTTGATCCCTGGCCAGGGAGGTGACACACATGGCACAGCAGACTTCTCCTGTCTTGCCCGCAGCTCCCCTCAGCATTGTATTTCAGTAGATCTGTCTGTTCTGTTCCCTTCTCTGTCCGCTGAACCCTCTCACCCACCCCCCAACACTTCTGGCCTGTACCAGAGTTCTCGTATGTATATATAAATAAATCTTTAAAAAAATAAAAACAATGGAGCACTCAATACTGGGTATAAAATAGACATTTAGTGTGAATACGTGACAAAAATGAAAACTTGCACCATCACATACCAGTGTTATCTTCAAGATAAATGTTAATCCTATGCTAAACTTATGAATTAATGAACATTAACAAACCTTCCATTTCTATCATTCTCTAAGTGCTAACAATCAAAAAAGTGTAGATACACCAATTTCAGCACCTCATGTACTATATGTAGTGTTTTTAAGTTTGAAACATAATTTGCTTTAAAACTTGTCTGAAATATATTGCAGAATTTAAGTTAAAGCTTACCTAAAATTATTTGCAGTTTTCTCTTCTCTGTAAAAGATATAATTCAAACAAGTTACAGATATGGAGACTATACAAGCCTAAAAACATGCATGCCCTCAAGGAAATTTAAAGCTTTGTGATATTGTAGCAACCCTTTTTATGGATATTATCCATTCATCTAAAAATAATTTCCCTGACACTGTGATAGTGAACCATTTGTAAAAGAGTTCTGCTAAACTAAACTCACTGAGGACAATGTTATCCTTTCCTCACATACAGTTGTGATTCTACCCACACTCTCACCCACAGATCCCTTTGGAAATGGGAACTTCTCACTGTGTGCAGTCTCATCAGCACAAGGAAAAGCACCTGGTGGAACGTTGGTGCTAAATGAATATTTACCAAACAAATAGAGAAAATCCCTATATTCAGCATGAGTGACTAATATTTACTTAATATTCACTAATATTTATTAGCATATTAGCTAATGACACCATTTCTAAGCAGTTGTTGTTTCTTATTTTCCATAACTATAATAGCATTCCTTTTTATTTAGATTGGACATAGCAATGGTTTACAACACTGCGTATGATTTAGAGAATCTTATCTTCATCTGTATGTTGCCAGATCACACTCACTATTATTAGGCCCCTCACCACACTTTCCTCTGTCTCCTCCTTCCTTCTACTAGCCTCAATTCTATAGTCTAATTTCTAAAGTTTGTTACTAGAACAGTATTCTTTTTTTCATACATATCATTATATTAATATTTTATTATATTTTAATAGAGTTTATTATATGCCAGGCACATTGCAAAGCACATGTTATCTCATGTAAACATAATGACATTATCATTTGCATTTAAAGTATAGAAAAATAAAAACTGAGATGAAAAAATTGGCTAAAATATACAAGCAGCATATCATGGTTAAACTTAAATTTGCACCAAAATCAACCCTAATGCTGAAATGTTCTCCTCACATTGGGAAAACCAAAAACCTCTCTAATTATGAAGAGATGTAATTTTGAAGAATATTAATTATATCATAAACTAATTCTCAACCTTTAAAATTTGGGAAATATATGTAATTATATGTTAATAATTTTTAAAATCATCAATTTTCTTCTCCTTTCTTTACAAAACTTGCAGATTATTTCATACTACCGGCTTCCACATTTGTGTTGATACAACATTTATAGCTACATAAATATAGATGTGTATGTATGTGTGTGTGTGTGTGTGTGTGTGTGTGGCTGCTATGGCTGCACATTTGCAGCTGACTTCCTATTTCTTAGCTATTATTAGATGAGTTCTACTAGCTCCTCAAATGCCATATCAGCTCTTCTCTATATATTTAAAATTGCCTTAATTTCTAAAATCTATGTTACATAAATTATGTCTGCTTACTTTTTATGTCCTTGAAGAGTGGCCTTTGCTTAATTTTTAATATTTGCTTTGACCAGTAATTAGATTTTGTTGGTTTTTGCTGCCTACAACTTGGTCCAGTAGACCTGAAATATTGTAAAATTAAATTTGTTCTCAAATCTCAATTTCTCTGCATTCTATGCCATTAGATATTATTCTTTAATAACATAAACTTTATGGAGCACCTACTATTTCCTAATAAGATACCAAAACACAAATGACTCATTTCCTACTATCAAAGAATTTACTAGTTCCTTATGGAGATGATATACATACAAGACAATGTAAAAATATGCAAAATGATGAATATACCAAAAGTGCACTGACTTGAATATATAATCAAGTGTGTTAACCTAAGTAATCTCAAAATTAAATTTTAATGAAGACTTATTCTTGTTATAGAAGCAGTAAATTTGTAATGATTATAACACATACACATTTAATTTAATTCCACTTACACATATAATTCCAATAATTAGTATTTCAGAGTTGCTATATTTCCTTTTCAAAGAATTTATATTCCATTATCTGTATCTATAATTCAAAATTTAGGATCCATAAAATCAGTAGCCATTAAAACTTAAATGATCTACAAAGATAGGGAAAGGAATACAAGATGCTTATATAATCCTTTTTGGAATTTCAAATAGATATGCCATTTTTATGTTCTCTGTGTTAGAGTTGTTCCGTGTTTTTTTTTTTTTTAAAGATTTATTTATTTATGCATACAAGCACTGGGGTACAGGCCAGAGGTGTGGGGGGGTGAGAGGATTCACCACAGAGAGTGG
>JAGFMF010011836.1:441790-472413 GCA_019455555.1 Galemys pyrenaicus | reverse complement strand
CCCTCCCTGGCTGGCAGCAGGGATCGAACTCGTGCTGCAGTGGCTGCGGTTTGCTTCATAGTGCGTTGCTTAACCCACTGCGCCACCAGGGAGGCCCATGTTCCGTGTTTTTTAATGTTAGCTGCTACCTCATAATCTCTTCTGAGAAAACTTCACTTAAAGAACTGAATGAGGCAAACTGGGCATAGACTGCATTTTAGAAGATCTGTATTAAGTGCACTTGAATTGAAGGAAATGTTATTAATGCCAGTCCCTAAAATTCAAAGCCTTGTCTTTTAAATCAACCAACATTGTATGCTGAAGAACTTGTTGATTTCCTTTTTCTTAAATATGTTAACTAATTATTAGGTTACTTACTAGAAGTGATAGCTTTTGTGGTTATAATAAGTAAAACTTATAATTTAAAAAAAAGTAACCAAAGAGGGAGTTCCACTTTTTCCCTTTTAGAATGATAAGTTTCATTATTTGAGGTCCACTAATTTTTTGTTTTATATTTTTTTCATTGTTTTTAAATACTATAATATTTAATACAGAGATTTAAACATTTAATAATCTTCTCTAAAATACTGCAAATATTCCTCATAACAAACTTAGGAAGTAGGTAAACATCGATTTTCAAATAGAGATATCAAGAATTAGATAAATAGATGATGAAGGTGAACTACATACCCAAAGGGAAAGATCTGGACTTTCTGTTCCCTAGCATGAAAATGTGATAGTTATCATATTTGTGGACTTTGGTAGACATGTTGAAGGAAACTGTGCCACTGACTTAAAAGAAAGTATTTTGGCCTGGTGTGCTCTTTCCCCTATCCTAAGGAATGGGAGTTATCTAGATTTGATTATGCAGTCGTGAAAAACAACCTGAAAAATAAAGGCAGATTAAAAAGAAAAAAACTACTATTTGATCAGACATCCTGGAAGTCCCAGAGTAATGACATAAAACCAGAAATGTTTGGGATTAAATCATTGATTATAAATTCTTTATGTTTGCCTGAATTACTATACAAATATTTCTCTTTTAGTCATTTATCTGTCCACCCTTCTAACTATTTAACTATTATCTAGCATCAATACATGTTTTCTCCATTCTTATTCTTTTTTTTTTAAAGATTTATTTATGCATACAAGCACTGGGGTACAGGCCAGAGGTGTGGGGGTGGTGAGAGAATCCACCAGACAGAGCAGGATGCAGAACAGGCAGATTGACAGAAACACACTGCTGAGGGGAGCAGTGGGCAAGGCAGAAGAGGTCTGCCAGTGCCATGTGGGTCTCCTCCCCGGCTGGCAGCAGGGATCGAACTCGTGCTGCAGTGGCTGCGGTTTGCTTCATAGTGCGTTGCTTAACCCACTGTGCCACCAGGGCGGGCCTCCATTCTTATTCTTAATCTATTTCCTTTCTCAATTTCACCTCCTACTCCACTTCATACCTCATTATCTGACATCTGGGTGACTACAATAGCATTCTAGTAGCTCATAATAAGATCACTATAGTAAACCTTATTTATTTAAATTAACTTGAATATAGCTTGTATAAAACTATTTCCTTTACCCAGAAGTGTACTATCGTTTATTATTTGCTTTGGGATAAAGGACAGTCTGTTTTACATTAAAAACACTCTAATCTCATTTTACCATATCTCTCTCTTTTACTTAGATTCTCCTTTAGCCATCAAGGTTAAATCTCACCTCTTCCCAAATCTTGCCAAACTAACTAACACAGACCCAAATCAACTGATTTCTTAATCTTTCGTAGATCTTATTTTCAACAGACTATTTAAACTTTATTCTAATCCTTTCACCTGTAGTTAAAGTTACCAAAATGAAGGAAGCACAATTTCATTTTGTTGATGTTGTTGTTATTTTTTAAGCCAACTCCTATGACTCCCTGAGTGAGGAAGTACCTGGTAATATTAGTTATTAAAAAATATATATATATATATGCATAGGAGAGCTGGGTACAGGCCAGAGTTGCCAGAGGTGAGAGGATTCACCAGAGAGACAGAGCGGGGAGCAGAACAGGCAGATCTACTGAAGTACACTGCTGAGGGGGAGCAGCAGGCGAGGCAGGAGAGGTCTGCTGTGCCCTCCCTGGCTGGAGATGGAACTCGTGCTGCTTTGCAGCGGATGCTTCACAGTGTGGCGCTCAACACTCTGCGACACCAAGGAGGCCCCTAACAGTAGTTTGATTGCTACTAAAATAAACTGAGTGAATTGTGTAGTCTTCCTATAAGGGTGGACCTGTTTATTCACAAGAATATTCTAGAGCATCATATCACTTAAACATTCAAGCAATACATTAAAAACTAAATTGGAATAAATACCCTTTATACTTTTTGTTCTATTGCAGCTTGATTCCTTGCAAACTTTTGTCCATATGATTAAAAAATCTTTGGAGTTTCCAAGTTACTACATACAATATCCGTTAATTCTATGAACAACATATACATAAGAAAAGGAAGCATGAAAATCAATATTCAAAATTATATTATAAAAGACTGATATATGAAAATACAGATAATACCTAAATAAATTATATTGTGTTAAACACTACAAACAGTAGTTATTGTCTCAAGTGTCTGAATGCAAACAATGCTGGCATTTGATAGAGTGACAAGTACATGGGCTTGAAAATAGGCCAAGCTGTGATTAAATATCTGTTTCAGCACTCTTTACAATAGGTAAGACCTGGAAACAACCTAAATGCCCAAAAACAGATGAGTGGATCAGGAAGCTGTGGTACATATGCACGATGGAATACTACTCAGCAATCAAAAATGAAAATCTAGACGCATTCATAGGAACATGGATGGAACTGGAAGGGATTATGCTCAGCGAAGTAAGTCAGAAGGCAAAAGAAAAATACCAGATAGTTCCTCCCCTGGGAAGAATATAAGAGAACCAAATAAGGATCAAGGAAAGGAATAAGAACAATAATAATAATAACAACAAGAAAGAAACAAAAACTAAAAACGAAAAGACAAAGACAAATTGGGGACACTTGGTAGGAAGGGTGGAGGGCAGATGGGAGCATGGGGGACTGAGGTGATGGTGCACTGGTGTTACGGTGATGGAGAATACATGGGGATTACAACTGATGTCAAATATATGTAAATTTAAAAAAATTGTATTAAAAAAAAGAAAAATTTAAATAAAAAATAAATAAATAAATATCTGCTTCAACTGAAATCTGAATAAAAAATTAGGTGATTTCAGTGCTCTGGAAACATAATCTCATCAATTCTCTTTGCACTTCTGAAAAATATATGCAATGTATTTTTCTCCATTTGAAACGAAGATACCTGAAAACTATTTAACATAATATCACGCAGTGGATCATACCAGTAACATAATCAGATGTAAAAGCCATAATTTCTAGAAAAAAATAAATAAGTAAATAAGTAAAAAATACTAGCTTCATAATTTATTTGGTTGTTTAATTTACAGTAAATTATTTAACTTATTGAACTTTTCTCTAACCTCACTGATAAATAAGGTAATAGCATAGTTCTCAGAATATATGAATAAAAAATAATATTATTTATTAACTTTTTAATATAATAGGTGAAAATTAATTGCTAATTTTTCATCCTATATTAGGATATTTGGATAATATAATTATCCAAATGGACTTCATACACATTTCATGTATAAGTTTTCAGCACTTATAAGTAGTATGATACCTGATAAGTAATTCATCTTTATCATCTAACTTTATTTTCCTCATTGTTCAATAAGAATAACATTTTCTATCTTATTTGGCTGTTGTAAATTAAGCTGACATATGCAGTGTGTTAAATAGGGATTGTAAGTGCCCAATTTAAGTTTTCTATAGAGAACTAAATTATAAAACATTTCTTTAATTTTAACTGTCAAGAAATTATGTTGGGAGGGTAGATACTAATGAATAAAATATAAAAATTCATCATTTGATGATGCGGGCCATGCTACTCATATTTTGTGACAAAAGTGCAATTTGATACATATTCTATTGGTAAAAACAACAACTTTTATTTATCCTTAATACATTTATTAAGCATCTGATATATCATTTTGCTATTTGTCACACATGTGGTTAAAAACACAGATTCAGAGACAGAGTCATAGTCTGATCCAACTTGGATACCTAATAAATGTTTTTGATTGACTTATTTAATCCAAGTGTTTTTGTCTCTTGATTTGTAAGACCTGATAATAAAACTACTACCCCACAGATTCGTGTGTTTTAATGAGTTAATATATGTTATGTGTAGATCATAGTTTCTGCTTTGTATATTCCAGGTTTTATTTAATATTAGGTGTCTTCACAACTTATAAAATATGCACAATATTTCTTTGTGGTAAGTATATGTATTACCACTTCTACAGATGAGGAAGTTGAGGCTCAGAAGCCTTTTTAAAAAATATTTATTTATTTATGCATACAAGAACTGGAGTACAGTCCAGAGCTGTGGGGGTTGAGAGGATTCACCAGAGTCAGAGTAGGGAATAGAACAGGTAGGGGAGCAGAAGGAGAGGCAGGAGAAGTCTGCTGCACTATGTGGGTCACCTCCTTGGCCGTGGATGTGGGTGACCTCCATGGCCAGGGTTGAACACAGGTTGCAGTGACTACTAATGCTTCACAGTGTGGTGCTTAACCCCTTACGCCTCCAGGGAGGCCCAAGATTCAGGTGTTTATTCTTAACTAGATAAATGGCAGATGAGGGGGTGTTTTTTTTAATCTCCTAAACTCATCTATATTTTACTGTGTATAATAATATCCCAGGGCCTCCCTAGTGGCACAGGGGTTAAAGACACAGCACTCTAAATCTATCTCCACCCACTTCAGCACAAGTTCAATCCCCAGCCAGGGAGTTGACCCATAAGGCAGAGCAGATTTCTTCTGTCTTGCCCTCTGCTCCCCACAGCAGTGTATTTCAGTAGATCCATCTGCCCCACACACTGTCTTTGGTGAATCCTCTCACCACCAACACCACTGGCCTAACATCCCAGTTTTTGTTGCATTAATAAATGTATCTTTCTAAAAAATTATAATAATGTCCCAACTATACCTCATATTTATTATACCTTGATGTTCTACTTAATATATATAGTTATGCATAATTATATAACATATTATTTTTCTATACATGTACCAGAAGGTATTTATCTCAGGTTCTTTTAACCAATAGTCTCTGTCAATTGATACTTAAGCTAGATTAGTGGCTAACTTTATAAAGATGTACCAGAGTACAGTCATATTTGAATATTTAGCCTTATAGCAATGCTTCATAAAAAATATCCTTTATTTTCACTCTTCATTACAAAAAAATTCAATCATATACTTAAATGTAGGGGATAGTAAAGTAAACCTCAAAGCACAATTATCAACTAATGGCCAGTATTGCTTCATCCACACTTCCAACCTCCTTGAATTATTCTGAAACAATTTCCAGGCATTTAGTCGGTAACTATTTCAGTATGAAATAATGGTGTTTTGACAAAATGTAACTGCAATTCCATTATTTAGCATAAGGAAACAGACACTGTATTGTATAAACAAATTACAAGACTGCATCTACATTTTTCTGATTGTCTGATTGCCTTTTGCTTTTTAAAACAGTATTTATAAAGTATGCATTTAAGTATTCTTTTGACATGGGTTTGTTTCATTTCTTTTTGTTTTTTTTTTTTTTTGTCAAAGTAACATTTCATTATAACATTCTTTCTCATGTATTTTAAGTCCCTTTTAGTCTACAGATTTTCCCCCTACATTCTTAATTTTTTGACTTTTTTGAATAAAAAATATGCTTTTCTTTGTTGTACAGAGTACTCTTTGGTATAGGCTTTGCTCACAAAGTCTATACTTTCTTATTGATCACTATGTCTCCTATAAGCAGGAAGTTTGTTCTAGATTCATGATGATATTCAAATTTAATTTTTGCCATTAAATATATTTTCAATAATGTAACACTATAAAACAGAGTGTGTATATTTATGTAATGTACTTCCAGAATATTTTTGAATGCTTCAACTAAAATTAATTACTTTTGGCAGAATGTGCATGTGTGTGTGTGTGTGCGTGCGTGTGAGTGTATATACACACATATATATGTAGCATTTTTTTGGTGTAGTTTAACATTCTGAGTTTGGGTTATTACCGACAGCATATTACTTTATACTAACTTAACACAGAAATTTTGATATTATGGATACTTCTGTCATATTCATGATCCATTTGTGGATTTTCTTAAGGCTGGCATATTGAATCACAGTAAGAACACAATATCCTTTTCCTTTCAAAATGCAGAATCCTTTATTAAAATGACAATTAATTCCTTTCTTTAGTGCCAAGCTTTTTTACTTGAAGGCTAATAAATATGCAATAGTCAAGTATGAAATAAATGAAATAGGCATTCATAAAGGATTTCAAATAAGAACTGAGTACATTTGGATTCTTATTTTGCCTCACACTTCTCAAACTAGCCAAGCCAGTATATTAAATTGAAAAAAAAAAGTTTCATCAAGGTGTCTTTTATATTTTCTCTTGGAATGAAGAGAACAAAGCTTTAGAAATCACATAATTCACTGAAACTGGCTAAGCTCCAGCATGATCTTATGCCCTGTTCTCTGTAAGAAGGCACACTGTTGTAGTTCTATGAGGAAGGGAGAAAGAAGAGCATAGCTCCTTTTTCCACACCCAAATAACATTCACAAAATTGCCTTATCTCAGGCCACTTTATAATGTAGGGTAAATCAAATAGGGCTAAAAAATTATGAGAAAACTAAGAGGTCAATGTCCAGAGATTTAGCGCCTGACCTCAATGACTTGAATTACAATTCAAAGCAAACAGAAAGCAGTTCAGAATGTGGGATGTGTGCTTAATGTATTCTACTCAGTTCACTGCCAGAAATGAATTGTTGCATTGTGTGCAAGTCAAAGCATCCAGGACTGAAGCAAGGATGGGCATAAGTAGAGGGCATCACAGCAGTTCATTTAGAGCATCAGAAACACAGGCTACATCTGAAAGGACACGTAATTGAAGAACATCTCGTGAAACTTCAAGGAAAGCTTAAACTTACTCACTGAGTAGTGAAAATTATGTTAGGACTAGGATTTTATGGGACAAAAAACAGTAAGTCTAATAGCAAATGTCTTATTTGCAAGAAAATGCATATAAGACAAAACAAATAACATTCAGATTGGTGGGTCCCAATTACTAACAATATCTGAAACAACCAGATAAAGTTTGTTGAATTAGAAACCACTTACAAGAAACATAAAAATTATAGAATTATAGAGCATTTATAAATATTATAAATTTTAAAATACAGTATATGGGTGTTATTGACACACTAGGTTGATAAGCATAAGTATTGTTGATGCTCTTATAGTAATTGCAGAAAAGATAAATTTCTGTCACATACACAGACTATCTCTAAAAACACAATTATGTTGTAATATGTGTAGTACTGTCAACATAGACTGTGATAGAATAAATTATTTTGAGACTTTTGGTTATTACTTTAAATCCTTAACAGTAATTGCACAAATCTGAAGTGCTTAGCTCTTGGTGCAGCACTCAGCCTCAGGTAAATTACATTTTTCTTGCTGAATACATAGAAATCTGCAATCGTATTTTGCTAATTAATTTTATATATTTGCCAATTATACATTTAGTTGAAGTGCTATATTACTCAATGTTTTTCAACTTCACCACCAATAACTTTTTATGAGACTGCTATCATTAGATCTAGGTGAGGAAATGTTTTAAATACAGGGTACTCTGTCTGAACTGATTCTTCTTCATGTAAGATTAAGTTGCTTTATGTAAGATTAAGTAATTTAATAATAAATATTTAAATAGTCTACTTGAGTTGATAATAAGTTACTGCTTTATTTTTGTATGTGTGATAGGGATAATAATTCTGTCATCACTACTTTGTGCAAGTTTAAGTCTAAATGTTTTAGAATAAATAATCGTGGAAACTATCAAAAGAGAATATAGACTTTCTAAGCTTTAATTGATGATGCATCATGAAACAACTTTTCTTAAATGAGTTTTGAAACATTTTAAATTAAATATTACATGTTTTGATACCTCTCAGTCAAATTTAAGACTCCTGTTTCACACAAAGACAGGAAACTAAAGAAAAATTATTGAAAGTGACTATAATCAGAATGTGGTGAATCACAGTGTTTCTTTGATTTATTCAGTCTCATTTCAGGTAAGGATTTTTGGCTAAATAGCAAGAAATTTTTCTTTAGATGAAATTGAAATATACTATTTTAAAAGAGAAACTAGCCATATTTCAAAACACTGAAAATTTCTAAATTAAGCTACCCCATAAGAGGAAATATTCAAGAGAAATGAAAGCATTTTATTCATTCTTTTTAAAGATTTATTTTTATTTATGCATACAAGAACTGAGGTGTAGGCCAAAGGTGAGAGGGGTGACAGGCTTCACCAGAAAGAGAGTAGAGGGTAGAACAGACGGATTTACTGAAATACACTGCTGAGGGAAGCGGCAGGCAAGACAGGAAAGGTCTGCTGCATCATGTGGGCTAGTTCCCTGGTCATGGATCAAACTCATGTTGCAGACAATGGCTGGTGATAGCTTAATATTGCTGAGACTTTAACCCCTGCACCACCAGGGAGGACCCAAAATGAAAGCATTTTAAATTTCAAATCACCAGTCTTCCAGACAAAAAAAGACGTGTCTCTTATTTTTATAAATTCCACTCACTGTGCATAAAACATGTTATGGAATCACTGTGTCAATTTATCAGTCAATAATTGACATGCACAGGGTAACTGGATCATCTTGTATTCTTCGTAGTAAGCAAATACTCCAGTAGTTTTATTCTGACTCTGCATAGAAATCCCACTGGTAATGCTTCTTAATACAACTTCATCTTCTGCTATATATCCAGGAGACCGCTTCAAAATACAGCAAAAATTACTCTAAGAATCTTTTGGGAAAGCCCTTAAATCATAGGTATTTTAAGTGAAATAAATTTACCTACATCATTAATGATCACAATGTAATTAAATCAAAACCATTTACTCTTTTAATTTGAAGGTGTATTGCTTTATAATTAAACCAAATGAATGATAAGGTAATTAATTTTTCAAGAAACTATTGCACTGCATAAAGTTAAATATCAATTAATGTGTGTATTAAATTGCCAGTAGTGTTTTGAAATTTAATTTGCTACCAAAATTTCAGGGCAGTAGAAATTTTGTCAGGGTCATTTCAGTGTCAAGCAATTCACAAAAGGATGAAATAAACCAAAGGGTGATTTTAATTACAATAATCACTAAACGTGTAATTATGATTCTATTTAACTTTCTTACTTGTGCCTACTAATCTCATTGTTATAGTATAACCTGATAAACCCTCTGTATAACACTGATTTTTCTAGGCATGAGATAAATAGATTAAATGTGTTTTCTTGGGAAATGATATGGAAAAAAAATCTCATTGAAAAATATACTCTTTAGGGCCTCCCTGGTGGCGCAGTGGGTTAAGCAACACACTGTGAGGCAAATCACAGCCACTGCAGCACGAGTTCGAGCCCTGCTGCCAGCCAGGGAGGGGACCCACATGGTGCAGCAGACCTCTCCTGCTGTTCCCACTGCTCCCCTCAGCAGTGTACTTCTGTTGATCTTCCTGTTCTGCTCCCCGCTCTCTGTGGTGAATCCTCTCACCTCCCCCACACCTCTGGCCTGTACCCCAGTGCTTGTATGCATAAATAAATAAATCTTTTAAAAAAAAAAGAAAAAGAAAAATATACTCTTTAGTATCTCAAGAAAATAACCAGTTTATCTAGTAATATCAACACAAACTAAGTATGTGTGAAATTAATGTAAACAAATATTTCATTTTCTTAAAAAGTTCAAAGACTGTGGCCTCCCTGGTAGCACAAGGGGTTAAGTCTCAGCACTATGAAGCTAAAGGCATCCACTGCAGCAGGAGTTCCATTCCTGGCCAGTGAGCTAACCCACATGGCTCAGCACACCTCTCCTGTCTCACATGCTTATCCCCTCAGCAGTGTATTTCAGTCATTCTGCCTGTTCTGCTCCTCACTCTATCTCTGATGAATTCTCTCACATCCTTCCTCAACCCACACCTCTGTATGCACTAATAAATAAAATAAGTCTTTTAAGAGAAAAGTTCAAAGACTACATAACAGACTTGATAACAATATCACTTACCTTCCCATGCTATAAGACATACTTCCAAGAGTCAATAGTGAATTGATAAAATTAAGAACAACTACATCCTTTAGAGTTCCTATGAATACTTGTCTTTACCTTAACATCTTGACAAACTTGATTCCCCCTATATGGTTCATTATTTAGTCTAATTATGGATCAAGAATTTTGTTTCTCTTTTCACTATAAGGTATAACTGATTTCATTTAAAGTCATCTTATTGATTCTATGAAACTGATGATTTTTAAAAAAACAGCTTTACTGCATTATGACAAAAGCAAATCACAATGATTGCATGCTAATAGTGGTCATAGAATTGCAGAGAAATATTTTATATGTGTGTTAAACACATCTTAATAGAAATATCTCACAGTGAAAATAACACACTATGCTAAGGAAAGTATACTATCTATTTTTTCTTAGTAAATAGAGCAAAAAATATTTTTAGAACACCGAAAAACAAGTCACTTTGATCTTCATTTACTCCCAGATATTTCAATTTTTCTATGGTCCTTTACTAATTGAACCAATGACATTTGGGGGTCTGGAAATTATGAAGACTAGAAAAATTAATAATTGTTCAACAAGAGTTTCAAAAATGACTTTGTTATTTTATAGTCTCTTAAGATTAAATATTCTTTTATGCATTCTCAGAGTATGAATTTTCATTGAAAACTCATGGCACAGAGTTTGTGCTCTAAACAGTAGAGTGAAACTCTCTCGGGTTTATTCCCAGGGGAGTAACCAGGCAATGAAAATTGTGTATCAGTTAGGGGACTCCCAGAACAAGGAGTCTATAGCTTCTTTTTGGAATGATAACTTGAGCCATACAAAACTATTTGGGAACACAAGTCTAAAAATTGTGTTTGAATAGAACTTCAGTAATAAGTGATGCTGTCCATAGAAGGACAGCCCCAAGGGCACCTATGTCATGTCTTCAGCTCCCCAATAGGGTATAAGAAAGAAGGCAGCTTTTTGCATACCAAGAGAAGTGTGGAGTACAGAAAGAAGGGGCATTAGGAGTCCAGTAAGGAAGCATAGATCATTTAAAAATGTTGGATAAAATGAAGAAAAATCTAGATAGAGTATTTGTCAATTCAGAAGTGATCTAATTACCCTGTATCATCAGAGTTATGTTTTCCATAATAAGCAGAAATGTTTTCTCCTTAGTTGAGCAGAACTAAAGAAAAATGAAGAGAAATCATTTCTTCTTCTTCTTTTTTTAATATCCTGTACCTCTTCCCAAGACATACATAACTACTATACAAATAAGTAGTAATTTACAATTTTGGATGAATGACTTAAGAGGAGATTTGGAGACTGAATAGTGCAGGAAAAAGTTATATACCGTGGTGGAAGCAAGACTCCTCCATCCTTTAATATTCATTTGTTGTTTAAATCAATGCCCTCTTCTCCTAATTCCAAAACTGCCTGTTAAATGTTGCCATACACACAGTCATGTTTTTGTTCTTGATAAAATGAAGGAATCAAAGCAATGACAATTGGTGTAGCATACTGCAGAAACACAGCATTGTTCTTCATGTGGAAAATTAGAGTATAAATGGAAAATTTAGTGGGATTTTAAAGCAAGAGGAAAATAACCTACACCTCCCAAATCACATTAAAAACATCAAGGTAAACTGTGATTTAAATTTATTTGAATCTTAAATAATACTGTAACTCCCCAACCTAGATTATGATTTAAGTCACATTTAGGTAAAAATGGGTTGGTTATATTAAAAAAAAATTCTTTGCTGAAACATGGTTTATATAAAATCATATTTTGAATGGAAAAATACAGAAGATAACAATTCTAATGAATTGAAGCTACTCACAAAGATGCCAAAATATTAACAACTGGGAAGCAATAGGTGATTATTATTTTTTTAATTGCTTTAGATTCTGTAGGTGAATATTTTTCAAACATTAATGATAATAATTGCTAGCTACCTCATTCCACTGGAAGTTATTATACTAATGTCATTCAAAAACTAAATGGGCTAAATAGTAATAGATATTTCACTCGTGAAAATATGATGCAAGACCCAGCAACATCAACACAACTGGTACAAATGCAGAATATCACACTCCTTACCTCTTCCAGCAAAGTTTGCATTGTAACAAAACCTGTAAGTGATTTATGTGAACATTAAAGTTTGAGAGGCCCTGGACTAGGAGACTGTACATAACTAAATTCTACGCTTTCAAGTAACTAATAAATATCTACCTTTAGTCTAGTTTGAGATCTTTGCATCACTTGGCCCATTGTAAACCCCCTTTGATGTCACCAATGGACCACCACTTGGATCACACATGTCTACAGCTAATTATGAGTTTCTATTCCTCAAATGAGGCCTTCAGTTAGGGCTCCATACTTTAGTTCAAGAAAATTGTCTTGAAATCTACAATTTCCCTAAATTGCACACCCAATTCACTCCTAAATCTTATAATATATGAGTTCCTTGACTTTTAGCTCTTTTCTCACTGAATGCGCTGCTACAACCTTCAATAAAGAGTATCCTGCAGAACTCTTGTATCAACTCAAAGTTGATCTGTCACATGTCCTAAGATATAAGGTTCTTAGGTGTAGGTCTAGGAATGAAGATTGAACAGCAAAATAGTAGTTGAAACTCTTTAGTCACAATAATACATGAGAATTATTAAATTTTATTCTGGTAATATGAAGACATACAATAAGTAAAAAAATAATACTTTATTTTCTGAAAATGTTCACATTTTGAGAAGGAAAATATTTTCAGAAGAAAACAGGAAAAACTTGAATAAAACAGAAGTATGTGTTCACAATTTCATAGAAAATAGTGCTCACTGAAAAAAAATAATTTGAGCAAAGACCTGAAGTAGGTAAAGGAGGGCATCCTAGGTAGAGAAGTGAGAGCAACTCTGGTGGAGAGGTGGTGGGCAGGACCGAGAGTCCAGCAGATCCATGTACCTGGAACAGTGAGTAGGAAGTAGTGGTGCAGGGATATGCCCATACTAACAGGGGCAAGATAAAGTGGGTGTTAGATGACTGTTAGGGTTTTGGCTTGTTCTGCACATTAGATTAAAAGCCAACAGAGAACTTTTAATAGATAGTGCATGACATGAACTTGTTTAACTTTTTTTTTTAAAGACTTATTTATGCATACAAGAACTAGGGTATCAGCCAGAGGCACAGGGGACGAGAGGATTCACCAGAGACAGAGAGGGGGAAAGAAAAGGCAGACAGAGTGAAATACATTGCTGAGGGGAGCAGCAGGTGAGACAGGCCAGGTGAGACAGGTACAATGTGCTACGTCATGTGGGTCACCTCCCTCGCCAGTGATCAAACTGATGGTTCAGTGGCTATGGATAGTTTCATAGCATTGCAACTTAATCTGTTATGCCAACAGGGAAGCCCCTCACGTGGCTTATAATATGATCATTTGGGTGCTTTGTTGGGAACAGACTAAAATGGAACAAGGTTAGTAGCCCAAAAAAAAAAAAAATTACACACACACACACACACATTTGGTAGGATGCAGAAGGTAAGGATTATATTAGCAGCTTGGAAATGAATAGTAGTTGGAGATAGAGAGAAATTATTAAATTCTAGGTATATTTTAAATGCAATGTTGACAAGAATTACCTTTATCTCAACTTATTTTTTTTCCTAAGATGAATTCCTGCTCAATTTTATTTCCTTAGGAAAATATTCTCTGTCTTATTCCATACCAAACCCTTATCTTGGGTTGTCTTAGAACAAGGTACCTCTGTATAAATACTTCAGTTATGGTGCAAATTTTATATTTATTTATTTATTTGTTTTAAGATCCATGAGTGGGTCTCCCTGGTGGCCTAGGGGTTAAGTCTTAGCAATACTACTGCAAAGACCTGAGTTTATCCCTGGTAGGGAGCTAAACCACATGTTCCAGCAGATAGCTCCTATTTTGCCCATTGGTCCCCTCAGCAGCGTATTTCAGTAGATTTGCCTATTCTACTCCATACTCTGTCTCTGATGAATTCTCTTAGTTAGTCCTTGCACTTCTGGCCTATACTCCAGTTCTTTTCTTTTTATTTTTTTTCAGATTTATTTATTTATGCATACAAGAGCTGGGGTACTGGCCAGAGTTGCCAAAGGTGAGAAGATTCGCCAGAAACAGAGTGGGGAGCAGAACAGGCAGATCTACTGAAATACACTGCTGAGGCAAGCAGCGGGTGAGGCAGGAGAGGTCTGCTGCACCATGTCACCTCCCTGGCTGGGGATTAAACTTGTGTTGCTGTGCAGAGGATGCTTCACAGTGTGGTGCTCAACCTGCTGTGCCACCACTGTAACTGGGATATTCCCAAATATTATACATAGTTATGTGTTTAGAAAATATTTTCTCCAATAAGCTTTGCTTCCCTTAATCTTGTATATTATTTTTCTAATGGAGAAAAGTAGTAAGAAAAAGGGCATTTTCTATGTGACATGGGGTCATAAGAAGTTTAATATAACTAGAATATAGTGTTTGAAGTAAGGATTCCTGGAAATATTGGATGCAGAAGTCAATAAAGAGGATCATAGCAGGCAGTGGGACGACTGTGTGATGTTTGGTTAGGGGGACACAGAAACATATTAATAGGGAATGATTTGAGAATATATGTTTGAGATAAATCACCCTGGCATCTGTGAAGGATGATTAAAAGTATGAGAGACATAAAACAAAGAAAGTAATCAATTTGGGGACTACAGCAACAGCACAGAAGCTGGACAATGTACCCTAATCAAAGAAGGTGAATGTATGGAGAGAGCATCGACAGATAATTAAAGAGTCGTCCTTGGGAGATGATTAATAGAGGATGAGAATAAAAGAAAAGGAATTTTCTAAGATGGTTCTAGGTTTCTGTTTTGGGTGATTGAAAGGACATTGATGTAATTAAGTGTGAGGAAGTACCAAGGGTTGAGGAGTTTATCCATAGAACAACTTAGCAGTTTGTTTATTTTGTACAAGTCACAAATCCTGTGTGCTCTTCTGGGAAATGTGGCTACCTTTCAATGGTAATACACTAAATAAAGAAGTATATCCTCAGAGAATGCTGACCTCGGACAGTCTCTTAGTGTTCCTTAAATTCAGCTTCTTTATATGTAAAAATGGCAAATTTTATACTTATTATAGGGGAAAACTACATTCTATATCTCACAGTTAGTTGCAAAGATTAAATAAGATGGATATAAAATAGCTTTGAAACTATAAAACATTATTAAAATATCATGTATCACAATTACTACTAAAATGGAATTTAACACATAAATATACATAATAAATTCAACTGAAAATATTCCAACATGTTGAGTTTCACTCTATTACTTTGCTATTATTTTATACATTTCTTAATTTTTTAATAACATGGTTTTTAAGAACATTTTTTTTCTTTTGTTTCAGTGGCAATTTCTGAGAAGCACTGATTTATAATAAAATAAAATTTCTGATTAAAACAAAATTAATTTTAAAAACTGGCAAGAACTGTGAGGGTTGACTGAAATGAAATTATTGTAACAGCCTGATAGTAGCTTACGGTCATTATAGGAAGTTAGATGAAAGAAATCAGAAGACACTATAAAGTTATAACTGAGATGCTCTTATCCACCTGGATTTTTTTCTCAACATTGTAACTAGGATTGGAAACGTTCATTATAAGAACTCCAGAGGTTTTTTGACTATCCTCCCAAAGTGCTGGTCATTCAGGGGCACAATATGCCACCCAAACTGAGAGTGCTTTATGCAGGAGTCACCCTCTTCCTCTCTATATAAATTTAATAGTTATTCAAAACTTACCTCTTTGAGGGACCCCTCTGGTGTCATAGGGGTTGAATCTCAGAACTGTGATTGCTGTGGCCTGAGTTCAATCCCCAGTCAGGGAGGTGACCCACATGGCGTAGCAGATTCTCCTGCCTCACCCTCTGCTCCTTTCAGCAGTGAATTTCTGTCAATTCACCTGTTTTGCTCCCCACTCTGTCACTGGTGAATCCTCTCACCCCCCTGCACCTCTGGCTTACACCCCAGTTCTTGTATTCATAAATAAAAATTAATATTAAAAAATAAAATAAGGCTTGATTCTCTGGAAAACTTGAGAGCTACTGAAACTCTGTGGTTTCTAAATTAATACAGAGTACATCTTAGTATACCAGGGGACACTTGACGAATAGCTAATGCATTTTTACTATTGTCATTCCCAAATGACTTAAATAAAAATACTCATGATCATAACATTGCCATCACCCAAGAAGTAAGAAGGATTTATTATTAAATTTTTAAAAGTGGATAGAATGTTAGAAACATCTAATTTCTTAAGGTACTTAAGCTTAGCTTTCTTCTTAGAACAAAATATCTCTTTAAATTTCTGATATTTGAAGTTAAGGATTTATTTCTCAGTCATATATTTAACTGTTTTCTTTTCATTCTTCACATCCATACAGTCATCCAGTTTTGTTTTGTAAGTATATCTCCACAATTAATAGGATGATAACTAATTCTAGTTAGTTCCTTTAAAATTACTAAGATTTCAATCTATGAAAAAGTACTATTTTTTCACTATAAAATATACATTCCTTTGTGGATTAGTCTAGTAAAAGATCAATATTATCTATCATATGCTTTTATGACAGAAAACACATTATCCCATGTGGAGAAAAAAATCTATTAATGCAATCAGGAAAATCTTAGTGACACAATTCTGTTAATCAGCAGCATTATTTCTGTAAGTGACAATTACTAATAAAGATTAAAGCCAAAATATTTTATCATGCAGATCTTTTTTTATTACTGCAAAACTTATTCAAAGATTATATAATGCTTCACTTGAAATTTAACTAGCTGTTATTAATATGTGATGATATTAATCAGGAGCATTCACTTTCCATTATTTTCTGCATCACTAAAATGTAAGGAATCATTATACTAAAAATGTGTGCTATAAAATAATATTGTTCATGTCCATGCCTTCAACATATGAAGCAAAGAAATTTTACTTCCCAGTTGCATTCTTCTCTTTTGACAGAAAAATTAAATATTTTCAGCTAAGGAATAAAACAAGTTTTGAAGTTCTGTGCCTTTTTCAAACCTATAACAGAAAATGAGTGTAAAATTATCAATACTCAAGGCCCAGAAACACTAACCTACAATGGGAAAAAAAAAAATGAACCTCTGTGCATAAATAGTTTTTTTTTTTCCCAGTTCCTCATCAATGACAATGAAAATCTACTCAGAAAAGAAAGGAGCTGTTTAACTCAGATTAAGATATCTTTTTGTTGTTGTTGTGAAAAACACAAATACTTCTCGGAAGAAAATAATCTTTGAATAAATTTCTGGCTTGCAACTTTCCAGTGGGGAAACAATCTAATCTCATTTATATGTGCTTTTGGTGCCTTATGGCATGTTTCTAATAGCAAAAAATGATGAGGTTCTGTCAGCATGTACCTCTCTGGGAAGCACAGACCTTCCTGGGTATAGTGGACAACTGAAGCTACTTAGATGGGTAAATGAGGAAAGTTCCTGGGCTGGAGCAAATACACACTTCAGATAACAATTTGAAAAAGAAGCCACAATATGAAAAGAGAAGAAAACACTGAGAGCAAAGCTAAAAGTGCTGTCAAGGCCAGATGGAATCCACAGGATTATTATTATTATTATTAATATTATTTTAGGTGGAAAGGAAGAATCAGGTGGATGTTATGGACAAGGTCGCCACTCCTATCAGAGGTCTGGGGCCCCTCCTGGCAGCCTGTTCAGCAATGCTGGTGAAGCGTATCTCACCTTTCACTTCCCGATAGTAACAGGGGAAAACTATGATAGAGAGCATGGTAGCACTAACTATATTTATTATTTTGGAGTATAAATTCCAACTTAATCCATTTAAAAAATAAGTTTTTCATGTAGAATCAATCCCACTTCCTATCGAACCAGAAGAATTGTCATGATCTCTCTCACAGTTTTAATAAGTTTCAACAGCAACTGTCAGAAAATTTAATAGGCTTAAGTCTCTATATGAAGGCAATTATTAATATCCAAGTCTTTTCTTACATAGATTCACAATTCTTTTTTAAAATATAGATAACGGGTACAACAGCATGGTAGATGTACTTTTATGCTCATATGCAACTCAGGTTACTGTATATTTTGATTCTTTAAAAATATGCTCAAAACCTGTTCTAAGTTTCCTCATATCATCCTAAATATTGATATTGAAGCCATAGATGTTCATTATAGAATCAAAATAATTTATTAAGTGTATACTTTAAGATGAATAGCAGGAATTTAGCTACTTCTTTTATCTTGACATTAAGGAGAATGGTCTTGTCCATACTTGGAAATGTTTTAGTATACATGATGGCTAGCAGAACTATTTAGGAGATCAGGTCTTTAGATTTCTTCATACTAGTTTTTAATAGTTCTTCTTTTGATATAAATAAGTACGAATGTAATCATATAGGCCCACATTATGTGAAGAAAACTGGTCAAGCTATTTTTTTTTATCAAATACACAAGATTTCTATTAACTGTAAAATATTTTGTTTGAATAAAAGAAAATCAAGTCACTTCTGGAGATACAGATAAACAAGTTAACAGTTGTGATGGATTTAATACTTGCTGAGATAGGTGCTAGGTCCTGCAAATAATGCTCACAATGAGGACAAAAAAAGAAACGCCTCTATAATCACAGTTAGGCAGAAGAGAGGCAGCCTGGACTTTTAAGGGACAACCAGCTACTCCCACAACAAAAAGTTCTCTCTCCTGGATCTATAGATATACTTTTGTTTTTCAAAATGATTATCATGCAAAAACTAGATATTTACCACCCCTTTCACAAATGACAGACATTCATAAACTTTCACCAAAAAAAAAAACAGTGACTAGACAGGGAATTTTACCAGTGCACTATAAGGTATATCGATAAAAAACTGAAATGTTGTTGCTATAATAAGATACCAGCTTACAACACTGCAGGACAAGTTTGAAAACCAAACAGTGAAGATGTGGAAAATGGAATAGTTTATCTTGAACAAACAGAAGCAAACTGCAAAAGTAGAGTATCAAACAGAACTTTGAAAGAAAAATCAATCTTTAGCTTTTGGAAGACTAGGCTACAGAAGATACATATTGAAATCAAGATTTATGACAACTTCAATTTCCAGAATGTTTACAGAGGACTATTTTTCTGTAAGCATATAATCTCTTCATACCCTGGCCTAAGAGATATTATGTGTGATATCTACCTCAGAAGTGTTACCAATGATGATAGTTATAATAATTACCCTCTATTTAGAAATCCGTATAGGGTCTGGTGTACCTACCGTCTCAGGCAGTTAAAGTGCGATATGTCTCATTATTTCCAAGGATTCTTCAATGTAGTATTTTAGAGAAAGTACAGAAGTATTTAAGTTCTCTTAACGGTAAAGCAGGATATGAAAACAGGATGTCTGACTCTGAACTTTAATTTATTTAGCAGGTAAATTTATTATTTAGCAGGTATTCCCAAATGGTCACCTGAATTAACTGGAGAATTCTTGAATGTATCTTTGTGTACAGTTGAAATGCAAATTTTCACCATTTTCCCACCTGCACCCCCAAATTTTGATCCTGTGTTTTTGAGGCAGTATCTGGTATTATGTTTATAAATAAGCTCCCATGTTGATCCTATTATATTTAGTCAGACTGAGAAATGCTGTTCTACTCTGTGTTCTTCTCTTCAGTTAGCTTTACATGGTATTCTGGGTAATACAGATTGCTAAGGAAAAACAAGCATCATATTCTTTGGTAAGTTACCCACATAGAGATAACTTAAATTATTTGCATATAAAGCAATTGAGTGCCTGACTCTTGATAGGTATGAGCCTCCAAATGGTGATACAATCATTATAATGATTATTCCAATTTTTAAGTAATTTCTGGTATTTATGTATTTTTAAATATTTTATTAATTTATGCACATAGAGCTGGGATACAAGTCAGAGGTGTGGAGGTGAAAGGATTTACTAGAGACAGAGTGGGAGCAGAACAGACAGAGGGACTGAAGTACACTACTGTGGGCAGCTGACTAGGCAGGAAGGGTCTGCCGCCATATGGGTCACCTCCCTGGCTGGGGATCAAACTTGCGCTTTAGTAGTTGTGGAAGCCCCACAGTGTGGCACTCAATGCCTCGGGCCAGAAGGGAGGCCCACATTTATGTATAATTGTGAAATTTTAACAGGGTGGTACCCAGGAAAAGGGGAAGTTCCAGGTTCCCTGCCCCACCTAAAGGATGGAGCTGAGCAGGGAGAAGGTAGAGAGGAGACTGGAGAAGGAAGGAAAGAAGCAGTACAGAGAACAAAAAAGAGACTTGGAGTAAGCACATGGAGCAGAGAGACATGTGAAGAAATTGTATTTGCTCCCTGGTCCTGGAATGGTTGAAACAGATGCAGGTGACAGACCAAGGGGGGGGGGGGGTAACAATGGCAGCTTTAGTCTTGATTTTAATTTTGATCTTTTTCTTCCAGATTTCTCTGACTCTTTCTGACCCTTTTCTATGGATCTCCACTGGGAGGTACTTTAGGCTTGTGGCAGGCTTTGGGGCCTTGCTTTGGGCAAGTCCTGTTTGATTGGGCTTTTAGATGCACAAGGGGTTGGGTAACTTTGGGTGCTTTAGTAACTATATTCTTTGTCTTTTCTATATTTTTCTCTAATTATATCAAAGTTCTTTTTCATTAAAGGTCTTGCATGTTTTGTCTTGATGTGATGGATGGCAGAACCTATTTAGAGCAGGCAAATTTGGGGATTCTGGGGTGCCCCTCTTCCTGTCCTGTAACAAAATTTTATACTGGTCACTGATTTGTCTAAGTAAAAGAAAGGGCCATTTTAACCTCTTATGTCACTTTAAATCCATAGTATCACATACTATAAGAATTTCTGAATATACCAAAAGACTCTCTGAACATATCACACATCTTAAAGCCTGGGTTATCACATTCCAAATTACATTATCATCACTACATTTTGACTAGTATGTATAATTTATAGTTTTACTATGGAGGTACTGACCCATAGTACAGAACCACAAGTTACAGCTAAAAGAAAGTTTCCTATGCAGGAAACTTGAATAAGATAAAGAGAACACTAAAGAAGGATACAATGTTTCCTGGAACATTCCATAGTTTACAGTATGACAAACACCAGGTAGTTGACACACTTCTAAAGAAATATAGGTGAGTAGATGGAGGTTTTCTTAGAATATAACATTCTGGGGACTGAAATATAGAAAGTCATGAATATGTTTAATGTTATATTTAGCATCCTCTGTCATAGTGTAGAATTCCTAAAAATAAAATAAAAACTTGTGTGTTTCCCCCACAATGCATGAATTAAATATTTGAAAACATAATAACATATAAGGTGACATCATAACTCTGGAGTCAACCTTAATTGTGCTAACATACATTTTCCCTTCTTTTTTCCAGTTCCTCCTCAGTCCCCGAATCTCTGCGCCAAAGTTCTTACAGAAAAGAATGCTGGAAAAGAATTCCATTTGAAAAAGTATTAAAAATTAAAACAACCAAATCTTAAAATTCCAAGTTCATTATCAAAGGAATATCTGATCATTCAAATATGACTGAAGAAAAATTTCCCATTTTAATTGCATAGCAATTAAAATAAAATAGCACAGAAATTATTCCCAGGAATCTGAAATGTCATATTACAATGAAACATTCAAACCTTATAAGGTCAGAACTATTTTATTTCTGGAGTCTGGTGTCAGCATAATAAGGACTAAAAGTCTTTTTATAATAAGGTTAAATATCAGCTAAGGTTCAATTTGCTTCTTATTGAGTTTTTGAAGTCGCATTTGGGTACTGAATCATTTAGAGAGGCTATGGTAAAGTATAGGGGTTCTGAGGACAGACTGTGGGTTGTGTGACCTAGGGGAGGTGACATAACTTCAACTACATATGGGTATAGAAAGAATTAAATAAAAGTGTAGAAATAATTTAGAACACTGCCTGGAATGTATTAGGGATGCAATACTAGTTATTATTGTCATTGCCATTAATAGTAATATGTGCCATTATTTGGCAATACTGAAAAAAATTAATGGTGCTGAAGCAGGATAAGAAATTATGAGAATTCTGCTATCCAATGTTATGTATGACTTAGAGAAAAGTAAATATTGACTTGACATCCAACACTGGAAAACATTAAGTCAACAGATTTAAATCAATTTTATTTTAAATATTGTTTTCATTGATATTAAAAGAAAGTTTAATTATTAATATTTTCTTGTCCCATTAAGAAAAAGATAACCCATAATTAAACAATTTTATGTTATATAGAAGTCCCCTGAAATGACAAAAATTGTTCTACATTCAAGAATATGGGACTGAGCATCCCTGGTGGCGCAGTGGGTTAAGCAACGCACTATGAAGCAGACCACAGCCACTGCAGCACGAGTTCAATCCCTGCTGCAGGCCAGGGAGGGGACCCACATGGCGCAGCAGACCTCTCCTGACTCGCCCGCTGCTGCCCTCAGCAGTGTGTTCTGTCATTCTGCCTGTTCTGTTCTCCACTCTGTCTGGTGAATCCTCTCACCTCCCATGACTCTGGCTTGTACCCCGGCTCTTGTATGCATAAATAAATAAATCTTTAAAAAAAAAAAAGAATATGGGACACCAGAAGACCCACATTAAAATTTCTACATTCTGTGGCAACATGGATGGAGCTAAAAGAGTTGAATTACACAAGATAAGTCAGAAGGAAAAAGATAAATATCAAATGTTTTCACTAATATGTGGCATACAGAAAATACAAATAAATGGTCAGACAAAGATAAACCTTGAAAGCTAAGCGTACATATGAGTCATCCAGGGGAAAAAGGGGAGAAGAAGATGGTGGGGAAATGTGAATAGATAGATAGATAGATAAATTTTATGTTTTAATAAAGTTCTACTGCTAGTAGTGAGCTATCTATTGCAGAATGTGTTAAAATATTAATTAGTAACTTATAAAACATAATGTGATGAAAAACATTTTAACTCACTTATTTTTTCATAGATTATAAAAATCTGTCCTGAAATATTCAATCTACATTTCACAAGACTGTTAATATTGGAAATTATACCATCAGGTAGTTTTAAATGTGCCTCTTTATATATTTCTGCTCTGCAATACAATGAAAACTAGCAAAAATGTTGACTTTTGCATATTAAAATATCAAGGAGCAAAGTGCTGTGTCAAGAACTTGAAGGGATAAATTATTAGTTATTTTTCAAAGAAAGGAAATATAAGTCTTGTAAATAAATTAAGAGGAAAATGTAGTATGTTAAGTTAGCACTTCGGTTGGTACATTTAATTGTTGCAACATTAGTACCAAAATTCAAGGACTGAGTGTAAACATTCTGCCCTCAAAAGACAAGCAATTAGTTTACCAAAGGGGAAAATATATCTAGTCAAAGGACAACCTGAAAAAATGAAAATGTTCCATTTGATAGCTTACCATAATACCTAAGTGTTCTAACATATACTTCAACTTTGACTACAATGTATATTTAGATAAGAAATCAATTGTATCCAGGCCTCCCTGGTGGCACAAAGTGTTGAGCAACATGGTGGTTGTGGTGGGACTTCCACAGCCACTGCAGTGGGAGTTCAATCCCTAGCCAGGGAGGGGATCAACATGGCACAGTAGACCTCTCCTGCCTCACCTGCTACTCCCCTCAGCAGTGTATTTCAGTGGATCTTCCTGTTCTGCTCCCCACTCTGGTGAATCCTCTTATCCCCAATGCCTCTGACCTGTACCCCAGCTCTTGCATGCATAAATAAATGAATTAAAGTCTTTAAAAAAGTTTACACTTTAAAAAAATCAATTTTAACCTATGTCATATGTGGCATTATGTTATAAAATTACTGTACAGAATATAGCACTAAAATCTTACCTTTATATATATATCCTTTGAAAAAATCTGGTTTTCAGTCAAAAAAGAGGTTACACAATGTATCTTATCTCTTAAATTCAGCAAAATTATCATTCTTAATTTTTACAAATAGTGGTATTGTAATAGTGTGATATCCATAGAAAGGGAAGGTTTCAGGATCCCTGCTCTACCTAAGGAAGTTTGCAGCTGAGCAGCAAGGTAAAGGGAGACAAAGACTGGGAGAAAAAGGAAGAAGTGAAAAATACATAGAGGAGGCACATGGCCACAGAAATGTGAAAAAGAAGCCGTGCTTATTTCTTGGCGTTTGGCTGGTACCAGAGACTTAGGGGACACATAGGAGAGTCTTAAAAAAAAAAAAAAAAAAAAAAAAAACTTGGGTGAGAGACCTATAGGGAAGTTGACAATGACAGCCTTTATCTTAACTTTCCTCTTTTCCTTGCATATTTGCCTGGCCCTTCTGCCCTTTTCTATGGTTCCCCACCCAAAGCTACTTTAGATCTCTGGCTGGCTTCCAGGCCTCAGTAGCCCAACTTTGGATCAACCTTGTTTGGATGGGCATTTACCTATGACAGAAATGGTTACTTGGGTAAACTATTTTAACTATATATTTTCTCTTCTGTCTACTGCACTTTAATTGTGTTAAAATTATTTTCTATTGAAGGTCTTAAGCACTAAGAGTATGTTTATTTTTATGCAGCAAATGGCAGAACCAATTTAGAGCATACAGATTTTGGAGTCCTGGAGTGCCCTTCTTTCAGTTAGTAAAGACAAAGCCATGGTCTCACAAATCCTGTGGTTGGGGACATGTTTTATGCACTCATTTGCTCACTATGGGATGTTGAATACACCTCTATTCCTCAATTTCCAAATCTCTAAAAATGTGTGTTAATATATCTAACTTACTTTAAGTTCTTAACTATTGGCTCTAATTCTATGAAATTGAAAAAAAATAATATATTTAAATAAAAGACTATTCTTAATACACATCTATCTTAATATAGAAATAACTAAAAAAATCAGGCTTAAGTATTATATTAAAATATGAATTTAAGTATAACTATTATTTGGAATAGATAGCACTTTTTATTATTGAATTATTTTGATGATATAAACTCATTCAAAATTTACATATGAAAAATATATCATACATAATCATAACATGCTAAAAATTAAATTCAAAATTAGTTCAGATAATCACTTATTACAGTTCACAGTAATCTTTTGATCTATTAAGTATTTCTACACAACTATTAAGTTGATTCTCTTGAGTCTAAATAAATCAGTTTGTCTTTCCCTCTAAGTTTTCCAAATTTTCTGTAAATATGTCTGAGCAGAAAAAAATAAAGTTACTAGGCACTGAATTCTAACAACTTTCCTTATCAGAATGATCCTAAACTAGTATATTATTTCCTTTTCTATCTCTTTGTGCATCACCCAACTCATTGAATTTGCTTTTGTCTTCTTTTCTCTGCTTGGGGTGCAGAGGTGCTTTTCCTTTGTTAAATTATTTCATTACATTTCTGGCAAGATTTATTAATTTGTGTGGAATTGCCAGTGTCATAGATATATCCTTTTTATTTGAGTTAAATAAATCACAGAATTTATTTAACTCTGAAATAATGAAAATATAGTATATAAAACCAAGTTAAGTAAAATAATTCAAAGCCACAAAAATTTATTTTAATGATTCAGTAACTTCCACTGTAAAATCAAGAAGTTGGGAAATAGTAGACAGTTGGTTTAAAAATGTTTTGATGCTAAAAATGAAAAATTGCACCTTAATAATCAAAATGTTTCTCATGTGAAAAACTGTCCTAATAGTAAATTCTTGGCCAAAAAAAAATACCTCTACATACAATATTAAATTTATAAAACAATACTTATTTCCTATATTTCATCTATTTTGGCCAAACTATCCAGTTGTCCCTCCTACATATGAAATTAATACAAATTTCCTTTTATATCTATATCAGAGTTTTAGGGAGTCTATTTAAAAAAGAAACTTTAGAGATAAATTGAAGGAAACATAATTAAAACAGAATAGAAATATATATGTCCACTGAGACGTAACAAATTTTTATTCAGTATTACATAGCCATTTTGTGATTATTAAAAAAAAAAAGTTAAGTATTAGTTTTTTAAAAGATTTTATTTACTTACGCATACAAGAGCTGGGGTACAGGCCAGAGTCCAGGGAGGTGAGAGGATTCACCAAACAGAGCCGGGAACAGAACAGGCAGTCTGACTGAAACACACTGATGAGGGGAAGCAGTGGGCAAGGCAGGAGAGGTCTGCTGCGCCATGTGGGTCCCCTCCCTGGCCAGCAGCAGGGATTGAACTCGTGCTGCAGTGGCTGTGGTTTGCTTCATAGTGCGTTGCTTAACCCACTGTGCCACCAGGGAGGCCCCAGTTAAGTATTTTTTAGAAGCTAATTGCCAATGACATTGATAATAAGCCTTAAAATGGTTCTGGGTCAGTAGCTAACTCTGAGACTCCTATAAGCTTATTCCTAGTTTATGTTCAGCACTCTTCATAATTATTTATGATATACATGCATATTTGGTAAACTCAAAATTTGAATAAGCTGACATATATAACATGAATGGGTCTTTGTCCATTTTGTTATCTAGTAATTCTTAAAATAATTTTAATTTAGCATACTAAAATAATCTCCTATGACTTGATTATCTGATCAAATCCATGCCAAATTTTAAAGACTTCCCTTATGTTTTCTCACTCAAACTTAAATATGACTATGTATTGATGCTATACTTATTATTAATATTTACTAAAATAAAGGCTCTTTTATTTTTTTTAAATATTTTATTTATTTATGCATACAAGAGCTGGGGTACAAGCCAGAGTCGCAGGAGGTGAGAGGATTCACCAGACAGAGCCGGGAGCAGAACAGGCAGAATGACAGAAACACACTGCTGAGGGCAGCTCGGGCGAGGCAGGAGAGGTCTGCCGCACCATGTGGGTCCCCTCCCTGGCCGGCGGCAGGGATCAAACTTGTGCTGCAGTGGTTGCGGTTTGCTTCATACTGCGTTGCTTAACCCGCTGCACCACCAGGGAGACCCAAGGCTCCTTTATTGATAAACTCTATACTATGATAAATGATTTTAATAATAGGTTTTTAATAAAGAAAAACTTTCTATAAGCTTTAAGGGAAAATATATATATTTCTGCTATCTTTAATAAAAATATATGCTTTTAGTAAGAAATTAATAATTATCTCTTAGCACAGGGATAATTTAGTCTATTTTAGTAAAAGTAAAAAATAAATGAGTCTTGAAATTCAGAATTTACGTGAAAAAAAATACCAAAACACTGTTTCTATAAAGAACAGAGTTCTTTCAATGCAAATAATTGATCTTATGTTTTAAATTTTAAAAATTAAGATTTTAATGTTTTATATATTAAATCAGGAAATAATTTAACTGGGGTTATTATTTTCCTCAATTTTACTACAATATAGCTTGCTAACTTATTTTATATGTATAGATATATCAACAGAAAATACTTCAAGACAGTCAGTTACATTGTGTTACTTTTATTACATCTGTATTAAATCCAGACTCAATGGATTCTTTATACAACTTTAGGCAACCAATAGCATTTATGTTTTATTTTTATATAAATTTTATTTTTATTAATTTATGAGAATAACAAAATTCAAATCCCTTTATAGTAAAGAAAAAATCAATTTAAATATCATCAATAGATAGATAGATAGATAGAGACATACATACATACATACATACATAGGATCAGAAAAAAAGTCCCCTCAAATTCACACTTTGATAACTGAAACAACTGTGTGAGGCATGACAGGAATGAGTTTTCCTAACAACCTGATGATGACACACTAGTTGTCATTAAAGAATGTTGGTGGAAGGAAATCAGAAGTAACAATAAGTTGTAATTGAGAGGCTCTGTAGCCACCTGATTTTTTCCCAAAGCTACACATATATATGGGATTTGGGATAGTATATAACAGGGAATGTAGCAATCCTCTAGCTCTTCTCCCAAGGAACATGTCACTCATGAATGGCCACAATGTGCTACTCCAGCTCAGAAATGCTCTGTACCAAACAATAATTTGCACAGTTACTACTCCCTGCACAGGGTAATTATTCAAAATTTATCTCTTTGGCTAACATTAGAAACACTTTAATTTCAGTCCTTACTTCTAAAATTTAATCACTATATATTGCTTTATCTATTATATAGTTATTATATCTAGTGGTGAATCAGAAAATAAACCAGAACAATTTTTTTCTTTAAACTGCAAATTTCTCAAAACCAATCTTAATCTATTTACTTTTCTTTCAATTTGTGTATCATTTTATTCAATAAAGAGTGAGAATGTAAATGTAGAAATTTCACTTAAATAGCTGGAAAAAGTTTCCCTTTACTTTCATATGCAAAGAAATTGAGCTCTGATTACATAATTTTTGCAACTGAATATTTAAATAGAGCTTTTTTAAGTTTATCTAGAATCTCCCATGAGTTATAAGCCTATTAACGATAATCTTTATTTTTTTGAACTGAAAAGGAAATGACTGGCAATTACAGAATCCACTTACCAGGAAACTCATGGTTTTATATTTTTTTTAAGTCAAGTGGTGCTTTTCCAACTATTCAAATGAAAAATGTAAATAAAGCTATTAAATATGGAAGCAGTGTGGACGTTCTTCAGACTACTAAAAATGGAACTCCCATATCATCCAGCAATCCCACTCCTAGGAATCTACCCAAAGAACACAAAAACATTGATTCAAAAGAATACCTGCACTCCTATATTTCTTGCAACACTATTTACATAAGTCAGACCTGAAAACAACCTAAATGCCCAAAAATATATCACTGAATCAAGAAGATGTGGTGCATATACACTATGATTTGAATACTATACCGCAAACAAAAAAGATAAACTAGAGTCATTTGTAGAAACATGGATGGAGCTAGAAGCGATTATGCTCAGTGAAATAAATCAGAAGGCAAAAGAAAAATACTAGATGGTTTCACTCCTAGGAGGAATATAAGGGAACCAAATAAGGGACCAAGGAAAATAATAATAACAATGAAAAAAAAAAACACAACAAAACAAAAAGACAAGGACAAAGCAGAAATATTTTGAGTGTGAACAAGGAGAGGGAATGGAGTGAGGGAAGAAAAAGCACAAGGGACTGAGGTGATGGTGCTCTAGTGAAATGGTAGTGGGAAATGGGGACCACATTGATGTTGAATATATATAAATAAAGGGAAAAAGAAACATGATCTGAAATTCTTTTCATAAATATTTAACATGATCTTATTTTTAAGAATACATTAAGTACCACCAATTTAAAAATACCATTGATTATAATAACTTGAATTCTGCATACTAGATTTTAATACTTTAATTCCAAACTTTCTGTTTTAAATGAAATATACCTGTTATATCTTAGTATATCTTAGTAACTTATATCTTAGTAACTTCTGTTAATAATTCCCAATGAAAAGTGTACAGTATTAATTTACTTTTCCAGAAACAAAATTATACCCTTGTCTAAAATATCATTTAATGGCATTTCCCCAAAATATTTATTGCTTCAGCAAATAATCATTTTGCTATTCATTGTGTATAAAATGCAATACTACTAAATACCATTAATAAGATTATTGTTGCTGAAAAAATACCACAAAATTTTGAGTACACATATAACTTCAATATTTTCTTATTTAAAAGTAGACATATATCATCTAGTTTTGGCATAATTAACTAAACAGCTTTATCAAAATAAGTAACAATTAGTCGGTTGTGGCTGCATCTTTTTTGAACCTACATATAAAACTTTTTGTGTATATACAATATTAGATTATCAAAGAAGCTATTGAAATCCATCCTATCCATATAATAATTGGGTATGTAGAGATTCCCTACTTATTAATTCAAAAAGGGGTAGTACAAATGAACATTTATTTTTTAATCAATGCTCAGTATTTTCATGATTTTTTTCTATTCACTTAGAAGGTAAAAAGATGGTACTTGGGGCCTCCCCAAGTACCAAGTGGTGTAAGGGGTTGAGCGCCACACTGTGGGGCTTCCCCCACTACTGCAACTCGAGTTGGATCCCAGGCCAGGGAGGGGACCCACATGGCAAAGTAGACCTGTCCTGCCTTGCCAGCTGCTCCTCTCAACAGTGTTTCAGTTGATCTGCATGTTCTGCCCCACCCTCTCTCTCTGGTTAATCCTCTCACCCCCTGCATCTATCTCTGGCTTGTATTTCAACTCTTATATGCATAAATAAATGAATTTTTTAAAAGGAAAAAAAAAAGATGGTTCTTGGTTTTATTTTCTCATGCATTGCTAAGTAAACAAAGCACATTTAAAATTTTAGAAGTTATCTTGTTCTTTGTGTTTTTTTTTAAAGATTTATTTATTTATGCATACAAGCACTGGGGTATAGGCCAGAGGTGTGGGGTGGGGTGAGAGGATTCACCACAGAGAGCAGGGAGCA
>JAGFMF010011836.1:404721-441740 GCA_019455555.1 Galemys pyrenaicus | reverse complement strand
ACACTGCTGAGGGGAGCAGCGGGCACAGCAGGAGAGGTCTGCCGCGCCATGTGGGTCCCCTCCCTGGCCGGCAGCAGGGATCGAACTCGTGCTGAAGTGGCTGCGGTTTGCTTCATAGTGCATTGCTTAACCCACTGCGCCACCAGGGAGGCCCAAAGTTATCTTGTCCTTAAGTTTACATTTTGAAAAACCATTCCATAGAATGCCATCTAATGTCACCATCTTAATGGTAAATAAGTGAATGCTGAAGGAATGAAAGTATGGTGATTTTAAAAATGGTATGTAGCATGCATTAGAGAAAAATGTATGCTCCATATGACGACTCATTAAGTAAAAATATAGCCGATATATCCTATATATGAATAGACTGGGTTTTCTCAATACCTTTCTCTGTGGTTGTACTGAAATAAAATTCATATCTACAAACCATTATCCAGCCAATTGAAAATAAAATGATCTCAATAATGGAATAATAAAGTTGTTATGGATGGAAAGAGTTCCTTTGAACATGTATTTTTATTCCACAAATTGAAGTAGGAAGTACTTCATCTTTCTCTTATCTATAATAGGAAGGAATATAAAACTTCAAGTAGATAATACAAACATACTTGAAATCATTTAATGCTTTCAAGTAATGCCTACTTCCTTTTCTTAATGAACTCTTTCTTCATTACTTCCTTTATTCCTTTCTTAGTCTATGAATCTACAAGAAACTTTTGAGATAATTAGTACTTGGGAAGGAGAAAATGCTATATATGTAGGGCAACATGATATTGTAGAAATAACCCAAAATTAGAATAGACAATGATAGTTTCAAATATTGATTCTAGCACTTACAAACCCTATGCACTTGGACCAATTAACTAGATTTTATGATTCTTGATTTCTCTCACTTTCGAGACGTCTTGAGACTTGGTAATATGTAAATAGCATTTGTCATATATGCTCAATAATAGTTGTCATTTTTAAAAGATTTTTTTTAGATTTATTTATGCATATAAGAGCAGAGGTACAGGCCAGAGGTGTGGGAGGTAAGAGGATTCACCAGAGACAGAGTGAGGAGCAGAACAGACAGATCGACTGAAGTACCCTGCTGAGGGGAGCAGTGGGCAAGGCAGGAGAGGTCTACTGTGCTCTGAAGGTCCCCTCCCTGGCCAGGAATCAAACTTGTGCTGCTTTGCCACAGACACTTCACAGTGCTGCGCTCAACATGCTGTGCCACCAGAGAGACTTCAAGAGTTGATATTTTGATTGAGGAGATACATATGTACCTTTATAAGGCTAAAATGGAAGAATGTAACAAAAGAAAAATGTGTAATATGTAGAGATGAAACAGTTTACTTCTACTGGGTATAACATGTTACTAATTTTCCCAGTTAAATGATAGTCTCTTTGATGCTCTTTTAGTTACATCAAAACAGATACCAAGAGCAAAACCTAAAATTAACTGCTATGGAAACTGAATCCAAGACAGACACGTAAAATCGACTCAATTTCTCAGGGATAATAAAAATAATAAAAACTATTCTCCCTCTTAAAATTGTAGACGGTAAATAGTAAAGGTTAGTGGTCTCAAGAAACATTAAACAATTTAATGGAAATACATATGAGGCACTGTAGCATTTAGGAATACAGTTGGAAAACACCACAGCTGACAAGACCTGGTGGTATGCATCCATCAATAAAGTGCTTCAGCCATCCCATAAACAAACCAATTCCATGGAGATCAAAGGATGTGTTTGGCATAGGATTTAGGCCTTAAGCTCCAATTTTTTCTATTCAAGAAACTTGAATTGGAGGCAAGTGTTAGGTTCATGAAGGCAAAACCATAAAATCCTGAACTCACCTCGTCCTCCAACAGACCCACAAATCTACAGCCTTAAGGAACAATTTTCCCCAAAAAATTTAAAAAAAAAATTAAAAGATCTAAAAATAGTAAAGTGACTCCTTCCTATCAAGTAGCTATTAGGCATGGAAAGAAAACAGTAACAAAGTAGTTAGGAAAGAATAAGATACATCTGGGGCCTCCCTGTGACCAAGGGGTTAAGCACCTCATTATGAAGCATCTGCAGCCACTGCAGCACTCTAACACAAGTCTGATCCCCAGCAAGAGAGGTGACCCACATGGCGTAGCATACCTCTCCTGTCTTGCCCACTGAGCCGCTCAGCAGTATATTTCAGCAGATCTGCCTCTTCAGTTCCCCACTCTGCCACTGATGAATCATCTCACCCCCCTACACACACATACCTATGGCCTGTATCTCAGTTCTATGCATAAATAAATAAATAAATCTTTAAAAAAGAGAACGATACATCAGACCTTATATGCCCACTCCTTTTGTAACAATCCCATCATCAGAAGGAGACTCAAGACTGACCTTCCCTAAGGAACAAAAGGTTTTTACACCACCTCAGGCATCTCAGCATTAAAGATCTGCATGTAAGACCTGAGTGCTACAACAATCTAGCTTTGAAAATCAATGGGGCTCACAGCATAAAACCTATGGGGTATGGTGAATTGCGAAACAGCATTTCACAGAGACTCATGCAACCTCAGGAACCAGGGTAGAAGCATCCACTTGAAAACAGCCAAACTTTATTTTTGTATTCCGTTGTTCAAGTTCTTCATATATTTTGGATATATATGCACATATATTATGACTATACATATACATCATGCATATATTATATAAAATGATACATCTAACAAGGAGTATCCCATGTATACACACACATACACATAGAGTATACCTTGTTAGATGTATCATTTTTATTATTGGTTATTTTCTTTGCTGTGCATTTCAGTTCAATGTAGTTCATGACTATTTTGCTAAGCACAGAACAGAGGGTCAGCAGCCTATTGAGATTCCCTCTAAGAACAAAGGCCATCTTCCAGATCCTCCAATTTCATGCTAAAGCCTATGAACACTTTTTTTTTTCTTTTTTGTCATTTATTTAGCATGGGTACCTTTGTTTTTCCCATCTGCTATGCACTACTATACTAGTATATCCAGAGAGATTTTGCATGCATCTGTTTTACCCTAATCATTATGGCTGGTGCCTGGGATTTTGTATTGAAAGCTCAGGGGATGCCTTATGATCATATGTTTCTGGGGATCAGTGTGGTTTATAATTGTATTCCCACAGAAATGTATATAGTCATATAATTTAAAAGCTTCTGTTTAAATGTCTAGAATGCAATCAGAATGAATATTGTTGGTGACAGATAGGCTTTGGCACTCCTACATGGAGCTATTGAAAATATGGTCAGTACATTTATGATAAATAAATGAAGATTATAAAATGGAGAATGGACCGTAACTTCAACAAACAGTGTTGGAAAAACTGGACAAGAATAAGAAATGAATTAATATGTACAGCTGCTTCACACTATAGACATAAATTAACTAAATAATGTACAAAATATATGAATATAAGTCCTGAACCCATTAAACTCTTAGAAAAAATATAGGTAATAAGTTATTTGACAATTGTCTCAGCACATTTTTTTTTGGATCTGACACAAAAAGCATTCAAGATAGCAAAATCAAAATAACCAGTGGACTACATGCAATTGAACTGTTTCTTCACAGTAAAGAAAATCACCAACAATAAAACATTCTACTTGAATGGGAGAAAATATTTGTAAATGATATATCTAACAAGGGATATCCTATATATAATATGTGTGTGTACATACACACAGATCTAAAATATATTAAGAATTCAAACAATGCAACACCAAAAAAAGTAAACACCCAAACAATCTGATTTAAAAATAAGTACAATTATCCGAATATACCTTTTTTCCAAAGAAAATATACAGATGGCCAACAAGCACATAAATACCAGTAATCATGAGAGAAATGCTAATCAAAATCACAATGAAAATGTCACCTCACACCTGTGGTTAAAAAAAATGGAAAAATAATTGTTGATGAAGATATAGAGAAAAGAGAAACTTGCACACTGATTGTAGGACTATAAATGTGTGCAGCCACTATGGAAAACAGTATAAAAGCTTCTCAACAAAATAAAAATAGATCTATATGATCCAGAAATTATGAATTCCCACTTCTGGGATTATCTAAAGAAAGTCAAAATTCTAATTTGAAAAGACAATGAAGGCTCATGCTCACTGTATCATTATTTACAATATTAAGATATGGGTCTTGAAGCATCACACTTAGTGATATAAGTCAGATAAATAGTATATGATCTCACTAATATGTAGACTCTAGAGCAAAACAAAACAAAAACAAACCCACAGATACAAATAGAAGATTTTTCAGTCAGAAAACCAGGGTAAAGGGGTGTGAGAAATTAGTTAAGGTGGTTAAATGATACAAAACTCCAGCTATAAAATATGTAAGCCATGGGGATATAATACACTGAACTATACTTAATACTATATTGTATATTTATAAGTTGCTAAGATTAAATCTTAAAAGTTATCATCACAAGAAAGGAATTCTAGTTACTGGATTTTAACTAGACATAATGTGGCAATTTCTCAATATATACAAACATAAAATTATGTTGTATCTGAAATGAGTATGTTACATGTCAATTACACTATAATAAATACAAGTCATTAGAACTCATAAATTCAACCATGATATAGATACATTTGAAGAACTGTGAAGCTATACTCCTAAAAAATAGTATTATAAACCAATGTAACTTCAATAAAATAATTTATTTAATGTAGAAAAATTAATAAAAATAAAAATCTGGGTGATTTTTTTCAGTACATCATTGACTGTCTCAGCACAAATGGACATTAATGTTTTTTTTCTGTAATGTCTTGCTTGTTATAGTTTATTTTCATGCACACTTTTTGCACTTAAATCATGGCTACATTATTGCAGTTAATTTTAATTTTAATCAATGGTGTTTATTCATTTGTGTTTCATTTCTTCCTCTTCAAAAGTATCTGGTTGAACTTGGTTTATAATAATATGCATTCTTATCATTGTTGACAAGGAAAGGCAACTATTTTAATAAAAATAATGTGTGGGGCCTCCTTGGTGGTGCAATGGGTTAAGCAACACACTATGAAGCAACCGCAGCCACTGCAGCACGAGTTCAATCCCTGCTACCAGTGGGGGAGGTGACCCACATGGTGTGGCAGATCTCTCCTGCCTCGCCTGCTGCTGCCCTCAGCAGTGTACTTCACTCAATCTGCCTGTTCTGTTCCCTGCTTTGTCTCTGGGGGATTCCCCCTCACTTCTGGCCTGTGTCCCAGATCTTGTATACATAAATAAATAAATATTTTAAAAAATAAATAAAAATAAAGTGTGTTTATAAAAAAATCCAGTATTTTCAGTCTGTAAAAGATTATCAATAAGAAAGTGGAAATAGAGAAAAAAGGAAATATGAGACACTGTTCAGCAGGTACCTGTACCTATGGTTAGGTGTCCATAACATTTGGCCACTCAGCACACACATGTGGTTCTCTTCCCTAAAACACACCATTTGATAATATCATCATATGGTTAATCCTTCAGTGGACACTAATCATCCAAACCGGAGATGGTTCCATAACCAGATGTCCAAACTGTCTAGTAATAAGATTTATTACCTCAGAGTAGTTACAAGCATGTTGATAAGTCAGATTATGTGAGTATAATTACAGCTGTATACAAGTGAGAAGTTTGTGATTTCTCAGTTACTGCTATAGAGCTGATATGTCTAGGAGAAAATATATCAATCAAGCAGCCTTTTGTAAGAAATGGTATGCTCATTTTGGTCTTCAAAATTGTGAAAAATCTGTAAAAGTCTACAGGGATGAATGTTTATAGTAAAACTTAGAAATTTTCTTAAAGTAAATTAACAAATATAGATGATAGGAATATCTGAATTACACTATAAAATATAGCAAAATACAATTTATTTTATTGCTACCTGAAATATAGGTTCATTGAATGAGTAATAAATAATAAACACTGTGGCTCTGATATTAGTTTTCAGTCCCTTCTGTCTTAGTCTTTTGGGTCTACTACAATAAAATACCACAGGCTAAGTGGTTTATAAGCAACTGAGATTTATTTCTCATATTCTGGAGACTAGAATTCTGAATCTTCAGATCAAACTCAAGATCAGATTCCCAGCATGGCTAGCCAAAGGCTCTCTTCCAGGTCACAATTTTTGTGTTGTATTCTCACATAGATAACTCTGTGGAATTTTTTTTAGAGGAGCATTAATCCCACTTGTGAAGGCTACACCTTCATGACCTAATAATTTCTGAAGGTCTTATTTTCTCATAATCACATTAGGCATTGAAATTCTAAGATGTGAATATTGGTCGAACACAAACATTCAGAAGAAGCCTCTCTATTCTAGTTTTTATTAACATTTCTGTTTGTAATATTCATCTATTTTTGACAGCCTCATTCTTCTTTTTTTGCACCTTCATTTTTACTTCTAAATCTCCCTTTTCTTATTTTTATTTTACCAGTATGTGGAAAGTAATAATACATTCTTATTTTCAATATATCCAGTTATTGAAGTTTCACTCATGGCATAGCTTTAGTAATTAAAAAAAAATAAAAAATAACTGCCCTCCACTTTAGTGTGGAAGTTAACCATAAAAATTAAAATATATGAATCTCATTTGTCCTAGAAATTAATGCAGGGATTCCATCCTTCTGCAAATTTATCCCCAAATGTTGCTGGGATTCTTATTTTAGTGTCTTATATAGATTCACAAATTCTCCATTCCACCAAATTCATTGATCATGATTCTGCCAGAGCAGCAACTGCCTCTGATAGCTACTGATCTAACCAGCAAGTGATGATGAGCCACAAGTAGGATTGATGAAAAGTGGTGATGAGTGGGTGAGTTGTGACATGCTAGAAAATGGTTTTCTTGACTTTTGTCTCACACTCTGATAGCAAGATCACAAAATAATGTGTCTTGTGTAAAGGAGAGAAGATGGGGAGAGAGAATGAACAAGGTAACTTTTTTCACAGTGTTAGATCTAGGAAGCACTCTTAGAACAGATTATCCTTTCTATATTCACATCCCCGAGGTTTAGCATTAGATCAAATTGTAGCAACCTATCAGTTGCCTCATGAACCTTCTTCAGCACTCTGTAAAATTATCTGGGAAAAATATTTTAAAAATCAGTTTCTAGATTTAAATTTAGAT
Organism: Galemys pyrenaicus; assembly: GCA_019455555.1. NCBI lineage: Eukaryota > Metazoa > Chordata > Mammalia > Eulipotyphla > Talpidae > Galemys > Galemys pyrenaicus. The sequence goes on along the minus strand of JAGFMF010011836.1, from coordinate 434,587 downwards.
GAGTTCTTTCATAGAAACATTAGTCACCTAACAAGTTTTATTTTTTAACCTTCCTAAGACTTAATTGCCTCATCAGTAAGTGGGAGTGATTTGATTTATTCCTAAATCAAAGAATTTTTGCATTAAGATTCAATAAGACAATATATGAGAGGAATTTAGCAGGTTGTCAGGTATAATTAAGAGTGGTAGTTCGTGGTCATAATGAAACAGTATACCTCATGTATATAACCCTGTCTGGTCTGTGTGGACACAGGTTGAGTTTTTTCTCAACACTCTTCTCAACTCCAAGTAAATTTTTGAAAGACCTGTTGTTCTGGTTTTTAGGTGACTCAAACCTCAGATATTGATGGTTAAAGTTCAAATTGACATCCCACCAAAGTTTTAAATTTCATTCCTATCCAGAAGCAGTGAGCAAACTGCTTCACTAATTTATCCAGAAATTAAAATAATTTGTCATAAATGCTCTCGCCTCTATAAAACGCAAAGCTTTATGGTAAAGAATTTTGTTTAAGATACTATTTCTGAAATTCTGTCAGAATCTAAGCACAAGTTAACCATTAATTTTACTCTTCTATTTTAGGCCTCTTATCACAAAATCTATACCTTTCAGGAGTATTTTATCTTGCATACACACATTTACTCATTCAATGTGTGTTATTAATATTTTATTATATCATAGACACTGCTCTACACTCAGAGATGTTTTCATTTACAAACATAAATAAGACAGATTTTTTTTTTGATGGGAAGAAAGAAAAAAAGTGATGAATTAATTTTTTTAAAGATTTATTTATTTATGCATACAAGAGCTGGGGTACAGGTCAGAGTCAAGGGAGGTGATAGGATTCACCAGAGACAGCATGAGGAGCAGAACAGGCAGATGGACTGAAATACACTGCTGAGAGGAGCAATGGGTGAGGCAGGAGAGGTCTGCTGCACTCTGTGGGTCCCCTCCCTGACTGGGGATCTAACTCACACTGCAGTGCCATGGATGCTTCACAGTCCAGTGCTCAACCCACTGCGCCACCAGGGAGGCCATGAATGAATGCATTTAAACAATGAATGTAAATAAATGAATAAGAAAATACCATGGAGAATACATGAATACATCTTAATAAGATGGTATGAATACATCATAATAAGAAATGAGAAGGTAGATACTTTTAAGTTGAATAATGAACGAATGCTTTTCTAAGGTGTTATTTAAGCTGATATCTGAATAATGCAAGGGAACCAGCTAAAGTGAAAGTTCCTGTGCAGGAACATTTTGATGAACTTGATAAATTAAAAGAAGACTACACTGTTGGGATTCAAAGAAAGGTGGGGTGAAGAAAAGAGAAGACAACAAGAATGAAGATCTGCAGAGGTTACTGAGTTATCCCTATGATCTCTGAAGCTACTGGTAGGTTTAAACAGGGATGTGAATTGATAGGATAAATAATACTAAGAATGAATGGCAGTCAGATGAAAGAGCAAGTCAGTATGAGAGTATTATGTAGTATGAGATGGTTTTCAGGTGCAGAGATGTATAAGAATTTAGATATGTTTTGAAGACAAAGTGAATAATACTTGACCTGAGCAGATAAGGACAAAAAGAAAGAATTGAACAGGACACTATTGTTTTGTGGTTTATATACCTGAGTACAATTTAGAATTACTGTCTTATGCTAGGGTGCGTTGGAATAACCTGCTTCCTCTTAGAGTCACATTTCCAAATCAAGGACCATCCGTGTAAGCAGCACTCTGCCTTTTCTCATGACTTTTATTTAGGAGAGGAGGTTTAACTTACCTGATTGGTAATTTGGGAGAAGATCTAAGTTGGGAGGAGTCAGCCCTTTTCTCCTCTTAATGTATGTTTGACTTCAGAAGGCCAATTAAGTTCTGCTCCTTTAGCATATGTAGTTGATGGAAATAGAGTGTTGGTGAGGGTTATGGGTCCCCACTCAGTCTGGGAGTGGGTATAGTCATAGAAATCTCATTGTGACTCTACCACTAAGCATATTAATCAACTGGTTTTGATTACTAATATTAGATCACAGGGTTTTAAGGAAATACTAGGAGAAGCATATTCGGGGAATCAAGAAGCAACACCCATTGAGACATATTAGGATTGGAAAACAGTTGAATATTTCAAATAGATGCATGCAGGTTTGTTTTCAATTTCAGAAGCAAAGGTGTAGACATTAGAGTCATTGGTTTATATGTTATAAAATACATGTGATTTGTTTGGCAAGTGATTATTATAAATATATTTCTTACGGGCATGTAACAGAAGCCAAAATGAACTGTAGCAGTAGTATTGATATATTGTGCTGTTTCAGAAGAGATCAGGCTCAGATAGTGTGTCACCATGCCAACTGCTTGAGTGCATCTTCCCTGCTGAGTCATGCTACCCCAGAAGGCCTTCCCAGTGTACTTCTTATAGATCAACCATCAGCAATTTAGTCTTGATAGGATCAGTGTAAATGATTTGATGCAAATAAAATTCAATTAAAATCCCACACACTTCACCTCTGACTCATCCAAGGTGCATATTGCCATAGTAATTGGATGCATCTACCCTACTGACAATACAGGGTGAGGTTCCTGCAACTGAATCTCCCACACTGATTAAATGACAACCTCCTTGAGAATAAAGACTAGAACAAAGGTGTATATCTGCATGTGAACTATCAAGGTCCCTGGCTCTCATTATTATTCTTAATTAAAATGTATCCATTTTCAGTACAAAACCAGAAACCATTAACACTAACTGCTAATGTCACTTCCTTCAAAAACACAATTCTATCATTGTGTATGTAAGCAATGTGATTGGCCTATCCAGTAATTAACAAAATGGATTATATTTTATATTGAATATAAAATACTTCTTTCTTTATGGTCAGTATTCCACCTGTCAAAAGTAGTAATACAAGAGTGCTTATTGAAAGTATTCACACTTGTTTCCTTTTTTTCTCAGTCTTACTATAGATAAAGATATAATTATTATTTTAAAAAGATTTATTCATTTATGCATACAAGAACTGTGGTACAGGCCAGAGGTGTGCGGGGTGAGAGGAGTCAACACAGAGTGGGGAACAGAACAGGCAGATTGACTGAAATACACTGCTGAGGGGAGTAGTGAGAGAGGCAGGAGTGGTCTGCTGCACCATGTGAGTCACCTTCCTGGCCAGGGATGGAACTCCTATTGCAGTGGCTGCAGATGCTTCAAAGTGAGGTGCTTAACCCCTTTTGTTACCAGGGTCGCCATGATTACTATTTATATAATTCCAAAGTATATTTTTAAATAAAAATGATGAATTTAGAGGATTAGGGAAGAGTATATTTTTAAAAGTTTGGTTTCTTAAAATAATTTAATAGTCTAAAAATTCAGAGTTGTTGCTCTTTTTTTCATTTAAAGAAAAAATCTGAAAACAAATCTATCAATATTTCAGTATTTGGATAGAGATATTATATAAATGCATGAAACTTTTGACAGTATTTCAATCCATAATGCTCATTTAGCTTAAAAACACTGCATTGAAATGTTAGCAGAATTAATAAAACATTACCACAAAATTACCCATATTAAAAAAGTTATATTAAGTTAAATTACCACTATGCTTTTAAATCTGATAGTTTTAGAACTGATCCCAACTCTAACCTGTGGAATAAAGCAGCAAAATCGTAATTCATGTTTTGCCGCAAATTAACTTGATTATATCTGAAGAAGATGATGAATTCAAGTTTCTTGGCACTATCTACAATTGAATAAAGTATTGCCTTAAATCTCCTGGATGCTACACAAGTTTATAGATATGTGGGAAAAGGCCTGTTCAGACTTGCATTTAAGAACCTCAATCGGGCCTCCCCTGGTGGCGCAGTGGGTTAAGCAACGCACTACAAAGCAAATCGCAGCCACTGCAGCACGAGTTCGAGCCCTGCTGCCGGCCAGGGGAGGGACCCACATGGTGTGGCAGACCTCTCCTGCTGTGCCCGCTGCTCCCCTCAGCAGTGTACTTCTGTTGATCTGCCTGTTCTGCTCCCTGCTCTCTGTGGTGAATCCTCTCACCCCCCCCCCCACACCTCTGGCCTGTGCCCCAGTGCTTGTATGCATAAATAAATAAATATTAAAAAAAAAAATAAGAACCTCAATCACTGCACACAGATCAGAATCTCCTGGCTTATCAGAGGTCGCACATTCTTCTAACTTCCAATTTGTAAGTCAAAGTATGAACTAGCAAGGTTTTGTCACTTTAGAGCTACTGACTGGAAATTGAGATATCTCAACCAACATAGTGAAAAATTTTACATGGTGACTTCAGAGAAGAAAAAAGAGTGAATTATAGAGAACACTGTCTATTCTCTGTGTGATGTGAATTGTTTTTCTGTGTCTAGTTTCGTACCACAAGATTCATACTTTTCCACAGTCTTCCATGAATTAAGATTTGTCTCTAGATCCTTCTTTCACTGATAAATCCTTATTCCTTCTGTACAAGTGATCTATAATTTTTTAAGTTGTTCCTGTTTGAACTTGCAAATGAGAATTACCAGAACCTCTGACCCATTACCCATGCCTTGACCACTGCCTGGAAATCCCTCCATAACTCTCTGGAATTACTGAAGCATTATTCTCCCTCTCTTTAGGATCCAGTTCACATTAACACCTTTCTAGGAAATATGTGAATGATCATTTTAAGGAAACAAAATACCATTTAAAACATGACCTTGCTTGTAAATTATCTTTCATACTTTGAGCTTTATAATAATTCCCTGAACTGGCACTGTAGCATAGTACATGCATTCATACTAAGACTCAAAAATGTAAGGTGACACTACAAGGTAACATTGGAAATTCTAAATTCTTCTGTCACTGAGAGGTATATACATCCCATATATTTATAAATGATTAGCATTTATTTATACTTTTATATTATTGAAAAATACATAACAAAATATCAAACTCACATTAAGTGAGGAAATAAATGAATGTTTAAATGTGTAAAATATGTTTTGAAGAGACATTAAGAAATTCAGATTAAACAATTTCTAACATAAATTAAGCAGTTTCTTAAACAGAACAAAATTTATTTTGACAGGATAGTATCAGTAGCTATATAACAATTCTAAACTGAAACAGAAATAATCATTATTATAAAAGCTTCCATAAACATACTATGTTAGCTATTGCAAAGTTTCTTAATATTTTTTATATTGACATTTAAATAGCTTTGTGGAGGATATATTTTCCAAATTTCATAAATAAGGTGAGGTTTAGAGAGATCAATTAAATTATGTTTAACTTAAGGTTCATAGTAAATGAAGAGCAAGGTCAAATGTTTGGAAAATAAGCCATGGATATAGGTAGGATTTGACAGCTATACACTAAGAGGTCCTAGACAACAATGGGCATTTTCTACATATTTTTGTCTGATTATTCAGTCAGCTATCAACTCTTGCTATTGCCAGAGAATATAACAGTTATTTCTTCCTGCACCAGTGGTCGTCATCTGTTTCTAGTCTATGAAGTGGAAAATTAGATAATCAAGCTTGCTCGAAATTGAAAATGAAACAGATTAAACGGCATCTGAGGGTTTCTTCTGAGTTTCTCTGGATAGTCAAACAAGATCATGGCTTTAGAGTATAAGAAAAAGAACTACTATCAAGGTAGCTTATTACTTTTCTCCAGCAGCTACTAGGTTAGTTACCAGAATTTAGATAGAAGGGGTTTCTGTCATACCTGTTTCCTGGGCAGGAGAACCATGACTGGATTCTCATTTTGACAACTTAGAGGTGATAAGATGCTAGCACACCAATCTCTTTTGCTTTTTATTTCAGGAGTCTAATATGGGTCATTAATAGACTCATGGATTATTTCTGCGTGGATGGTTGCTCATGTCACTGAAATCATGGGCATCAACCAAATGCCAATGTCTGAACTGTTGCTATTTAACAAAATAAGTGCAGAAATTAAGAGTATGTGTTTACAAACATTTATAGCAATTTGACACTACTGAAACATTATTATTATATTTAAAAAAAAATTGATACAACAGATTGGAATTTAAAAGAAATGGTCACATCCCACAGAACAGGAAAAACTTTGGTACTCCACAACTGGACTAAATAGTACTAAATAGCATACAAAAAAAGTTACATGAGAATTTCATCTGTCCTGTGAGACTGCGCAAATACAAGACACTAATTTCTCTATATTTTTATTCAAATACTGGCATTGGGGAAGTTTTTCTATTCTGCTTTGGTTGGAGCCAAGTTAAGTTTACACTTAGAGAGTCTACAATATAGAAACAAAGGTAAATCAGATTTAAGCTATTAAGGATATTAGAAAGAAAGCAATCACGATAGTAGCTGGAATATCACACCTCAATTGCTGGGACTTTTATGTGTTCACAGCCCTAAATTCATTAATTCTCAGAGGATTTTAGTCATGCTATATATGTGTTTATGTATGAGTGACTATTGTTTCAACAACTATGAAATTTGCAGATAACTGTGATAAAAATTAATTTTTAGTACATTATTCTTTTGATGGTGCTAACTATAATGGACTATTGTGGAGGCCCATGGGTGCCTTTGTGGTGGGTGTGGTGTGATATTACATATTAAGTAGGTGGACTCCTTTATTTCTGAGTCATATTCTCTCTATACACACAAACACACACACACATACACACATATACACATGAAATATAAACAAATGGGTGATAATTAAAATGACTATGTAAAATGAAAGTTTTTTTTTGTCTATATAAACTTAAAAAAGAAATAACTATCTCATTTGTTTAGAGAAGTGTATATTTGAAGAGACATTTTGAGACAGATTTTAATTCTATAAATATTTTGCATGGACTATGACTGGAATTATTTTATATTTCTGGGATGAATCATAATATTGAGAAAATTCTCTGGCTCAGTGGAGTTTACTCCCTAGCAAAGGGATAGAAAACATATGAGACATATTAAATAAGCAATTTATATAGCATGTTGAGAGGTAATAAATGCTGCAGATCAAAAGCAAAGTAACAAAAACCAGATTCCCAGTACCAGAAGCAAAAACAACAGGGTTGTCAGGGCAAACATCTGAAATGTGATCACCAAGTAAAATCTTTATCATGTGAAAAAAACATTGGGGAAGAAAGGTAATGAACAAGAAAGGACAAAACTTGCAAACTAACTATAGATCTGAGGCATACAGCAAGGGAGGAGGAAGGAAAGGGGTCAAAACAGAGAAGTCATAAGGAAATACATTAGTGGATCATGGATGCTATGGTGGTGGGAGAATTATGGGGACTACCCGGAGAGGAGAAATCAAACACTGTACAAAGTTAACAATATGACAGTATACATAGAGAACCCAAAAATTCCACAGAAAAACAAATCAAAATATCAACTAATTTAGTAAAGTAGCAGGATACAAAATAAGCAAACAAAAATCAATAGCCTTCCTACATGCAAACAATCAATCTGAAAATGAATTTAAAAAGGTACCCTCCCTTTTATAATTGAAACAAAAATATCAAATACTTGGAACTAAATCTAACAAAAGGGTTGAAGGACATATACAAAGAAAACTATAAAACATTGTTCAAAGTATTAGAAGACATACACACACACAAAAAAATGGAAAGACTTTCCCTGCACATGGATTTGAAGAATTAACATTATCAAAATGGCCATCCTAACAAAAGCAGTTTACAGATGGAATATTGTTGCAATAAAAATTTCAGTGACATTTGTCAAAGACATAGAACAAATTGATGAAATCCATATGGAGACCAAAAAAATCCTCGAATAGCCAAAGCTCTCCTGAATAAAAAGAAGAGGAATGGAGGTATCACAATCCCATAATAAGTATAAATGCAAGGTACTGGAACTAAAACAGACATAAGGACCAATGGAATCAAATAGAAAACCCAGAAATAAAACCATAGATTTATGGACATCTAATCTTTGATAAAGGAGCAAAAAATATGAAATGGAACAAAGAAAGTTTGTTAAATAAATTGTACTGGGAAACCTGGATTGCTGTATGCAAGAGAATGAAGCTAGACTACCATCTCACACCATGCAGAAAAACCAACTTGAAATGGATCAAAGAATTACATGTAAGACCTGAAACCATAAAAGATATAGAAGAAAATATAGGCAAAACACTACATGACATACACCTCAGTACATCTTTAAAGACACATCACCTAAAGCAAAGAAAGTGAAGGAAGAGATAAACAGCTGGGATTACATCAAATTAAAGCACATCTGTAGAGCAAAAGAGACATTACCCAAAACAAAGAGACACCCCACTAATTGGGAGAAAATACACACAACTGAAAAGGGACTAATCACAAAGATCTACAAAGAACTCACAGGACTCAAGAAAAAAAAGTAAATAATCCAGTCCAAAAATGGGCAGAAGAACTTAAAAGACACTTCCCCAAAGATGAAATGCAATTGGTCAACAGGCACATGAAAAAATGTTCAACATTCATCATAATCAGGGAAATGCAAATGAAAACCACAATGAGATACCACCTTACACCAGTAAGAATGGCACATATAAAAAAAAACTAGCAACTACAAAGGTTGATAAGGATGTGGCGAAAAAGAAACACTCATACACTGCTGGTGTGAATGCCAACTGGTCCAACCACTATGGAATTCTTTATGGAGGTTCCTCAGTCTACTAAAAATGGAGCTACCATGTGACCCAACAATCCTGCTCTAGGGATCAACCCATAGGACACAAAAACTTTAATTCAAAAGAATACATGCAGCCCTATGTATATTGCAGCACTATTTATAATAAGTAAGACTTGGAATCAACCCAAATGCCCAAAAATGGACAACTAGATCAAGAAGATGTGGTATATGAACACAATGGAATACTATCCAGCATACAAAAAAGATAAACTAATGCCCTTCACAGAAACAAAATGGAGTTTAAAGGGATTATGCTCAGTGAAAAATATCAAAAGGAAAATGAAAAATACCAATGACTTCACTTATAGATTCACTGATAGAAGGGATGTAGCAGATCAGGAGGAAAAATAACAACAACAAAACAAAATAAAAATAGACAGAGGACTACAAATCAGAGATATTCCACAGTAGAAAGAGAGGGATTAGGATTAAGACAGGGGTGGGAAGAGCACAAGGGACTATGGTGATAGTGCATGGGTGAATTGGTGGTGGAAATTGGGGATTACATCTAAGAAAAGAAAGCAAACATTAATATTTTTTTAAAGTTAACAATGATATAAGAAAAGTTTAATTTAAAATGCAGTCAATGATATTATCTACATTTAATGGGATTTTTTCTAAAACTCACATATTAATTACTGTATTTAATATAATTGTATTAAACTTGACTAAATTAATTAGAATGAAATGGAAAATTTCAATTATTATTCTCTAATAAATATGTTTCAAAACCAATAAGAGTATAAGCAAATTGAAGAAAAGAATGTCAGTCTTATATGTGCACATAGATGATAGGCTCAGTTTTATGCTACACATTTTTCTCCAAACTATTTTTCCTAATTGAGATAAGGAAGACAAATGAAATTCAGGGTGCCATTTTCAAGACATATAATTAGATCTTTGCTGCTTTATTTCTTTCTACCACAGATGTAAAGGGCAGGGAAAAAAAATTTCCCCCCAGGCAGTATTTTCTTAAGCTAGTTGAGAGATAAGCTGAAAACATGATAAAAGCCAAAGCCAAGAAATGCATATTGAGAAAGGCAGACAGTGGTCAAAGACTTCTACTTTGAAATCTTGTCTGTGAGGAACCAAGAGGTTTCATAGTCTCTAACAGACTGTGTTATCTTACACAGGACATGTGATTTATGGCCAAGCAAGGATTTTGATTTAGATTTTAAAGTTGTGTTTGGTACACAGAGAAAAATTAGTCTTGGAGCAATTTCTGATTAGAAATTAGTGAGAAAAGTACCAGATTATACATATGATTTATTTCTTTAAGTCTTGCTCCACTATATCATCTATACATGTGAAGGAATTCTAAGCTGTAAGGTTTAGAAATTTTAATATGAAAATTATTCAATGCATGCTTTATCTGCTAGTTTTACTTTTGTTTAATATATATAAACTATACCATGTAAGTATATTACATATTATTAAACATTAAACATTTGTCTCTTCAAATGAAATCCTAAAAACAAATTAATAAAACTAAAAGTCAAGGGTCATATCCTAGCACTTTTTAAATTACCCAGTGAAACAAAATTTTAGCTTCCACAGTTTTCCAAGAGGATTCATATCCTAAAGTTTGTACTATTAATACTAACTTATATCAAAGTCTAATTTAAATGATCAAAATTTTCCTTAGGTTCATCCAAAGAAGGGAAAAATTCTTAGAGGATCTGATTTTTCCTTTCAACATTTAAAAAACAGATTGACCTCTTTATTATAAGAAAATACCTAAGAACTTGCTGTCTAAATGCTCAACATTTTTCTGTTTTTTTTAAGCACTGACATATTTTGGGTGAAGTATATATTTAAAATCACCAAGGAATTTTTGTCATGATTGCATGGTGAATTTTTCCAGAAAGAAAAGAACACAAATCACAGATTAAGATGAAAATTGCAGACAAAAAGTTTGCTGTTGTGCCTCAAAGTAAGATAAGAAGAAGTTCAAACAAAAGTGCAGTAATTCTCATTTTTATATATTGTCAACGCCAGATCCCAGCTGTGTTCAGATACATCTAGAGCTTGGTGCACAGCTGTGACATTATAAAAGGGACTAGATTGCCAATCAGAGGTTGGCTTTAGCAATTCATTGTCCAAGCCATTCCCTAATAAAGTTTCTGTAACTCTATGTCTACTTTATTTATTGTCTCTATGAACAACTCTTTATAGTGCACAACTAAAGACTACAGAATTTCTCTATTACACATAGTTATTTATTAACAGGAACTCGAGGTTTGAAGTGAAGTTCAACAGTGGATTTTTCTTAGCACTCTGAAGTTCTCTTTTTGAAGAGACACAAGATATAAAGTATCAGAGAGTCATAACAAGTATCATGCTTATTCAAGAATTGTCAGATTTATTTTCAGTTAGTAACTTTTTAATCTTTTTTGAAGGAAAAAAACTATTATTGTTGTTTGGGCCTGATTTTCTGCCTTTCAAGAATATTTATAGGTAGATATAATATCTTCTATATAGCACATATATAAACATTATGTAAAGATATTTATACCTAAAAATATATCAAAAGTATATAAGAGGAAGAAGAAATTAACTAATCTAGTGACATTGTTAGAGATTAAGTTGGAACTTCAGATATATTAAAAATTCAAAATTAATATATTAAGTGTCTTATCCTAGCAAATCAGCATACCTAATTTTGTTTGCATTCTATTTTCAATTTGTGACCATCATTAGCAAAGAAATAAAAGGGTGAAGAGCAACAATATTTTTATAATTGTTAAAAAATAAAAATAACACCATAAAGTAAAAAAAAAAATTGTCTTAAGATTGATATTTAAAGTGAAGATCTACTTATAGTATACATTTACTTAGCTTATTCGGTGTCTGGCACTGTTCTAAGTGTGTATTCTCTACTTACACATTTATTCCTCGCAAGAAACTTATAAGACATGAATTCTTACCACCTCCATGGTAAGGTGAAAGAATAAAGACATCATAGGTCAAATATCTTGACAAGGGACACACAACTAGAAAATAAAGAGGAAAGGTACTCATCCTTTCAACCACTACTCAATGCTTTGTAACAAGATTCCTTTCCCTTTAGAAGAAAGAGTTTTTTTGTAAATAAATAAGAGTTTTGTTGTAAATAATAATAATACTTTAAATCATACATGAAAATTTAACTCCATCTGTATTTAAAATGAAATTCCTCTAAATAAGAGTTTGATTTCCAATTTGGGGACAAAAGCACTTCTAAAACTTTAATAAAGGTTAGAAGTCATGTGTACTCTATGATTCTCTTGAAATATCTAGTAGTAGCAGTCAATCTCATAACACATTCAAATATACTTGCTTATTGCTTCCTGGTTCATTCAGTCATGTTGATTCAAGCGCACGAAACATAAACCTTGAAATACTAATGTTATAAATGCTAAGTACACTATCTCAGAAATGAAGTCTCTTTTTACAAATAGCTTCAATTATTCCTTTTCTGAATGCATGGAACAGGTACTTTATTTCTAAGAACAGGTCTGCATATCTAATTCAAAAACTGCACGTTTTATCCTTACATTTTACTAAAATAAAATTATATTGTGTAAGGGTATTTGACAGCATTTAAATACTACAAATCCTATTCATTTGGAATATTTTCAAGAATTTTAAAGACCAGGTTGAAAATGCTCATAATTCAAATTTTATGACTATTAATAAACAGAGAAAAACATTTTCCTGCATTTTGATGAACTAAAAGTAAATTTCTAAAAGTCAGTATCCACATGACATTTTATTATAACCTTTTTAACACCAGTGCCTAAGAAGACATGATTGAATGACACAAAGATTATCATCCAAAATTAGATATTTTATGGAATAAATATTGATTTGTAGATTATATCTAACATACATATTAAAAATAAAAAGCAAATAATATATAGCACAAAGGTATTCAGTCCGTTTTTATATCTTACTTTAATAAATCCCAAGCTTTTAATAAACTTGCCTTAGAAAACTGGAGTTCAAGCAACTCAGAATTAGCAAATGAACAGTAGGATTTTATTTATAGAAACAAAACGTATGCACATATGTGCATGTATTTAGGACAGCATTACATAATATTGCATTTAGGCCATTTTCCATCTATATCTATATCTATATATAGAGAGATATATAGATATATATTTCCTCTTTTCTGTGAAGTTTTTACTGGATATTCTGTGTATGTATGTCTAGGTATAAGTTCATATCTACAGAAAATGCATAAAGGTAAATTATCTTTGGCTCTTAAATTGTATCAAAGAATCAGAGTATAACAACAATGTGGAAACAATTAACTACTAGGTTAAAATATACATATTATTTTTTATTTTCGTCATGAGAGAAAATGTTAGTTGAAGATTTAAAGACTGATACAGATATCCCTTGTCCATTACAGAATGAGAAAAGATAACTGAATTACATTTTCATTTCCCTAAAAGTTTATCAATTTTTGATTATGCTTTCACTGTTTTGATTAGCCGGGTTTCAAGCCAAAGCCTTATAATATATTTCAACACAGCAAAGCTATCATCAAGCCTTCTGAAAATAATGACTTCCATGAGATGGTTATAATAGATCATCCTGAATGAGAAAGCCTTTATGTAGCTTCTTTCAAAGCAAGCAAATAATTCAAAATGGAATGTGTATCTTTTTTGTTCCATTCACTGTGCCACACATTTTCAACAAAAATTTCCAGCATACCTACTCTGTGCCAATCACTGTTCTTAGCACAAGGGACAAAAAAGCGCCTTCCACAGATCTCACACTTTTGTTAAGGAGATGAATATAAAAAATAATCGCATCCACACAGAAACCTGTACCTGGATGTTTATAGAAGCTTTCTTTATTCTTGAATGCCAAAACCTGAAAGAAATCAAGATATGCTTTGGTAGATAATTGGGTAAACAAACTGTGGCACATCCAAATAATGGAATATTATTCAGTGCTATAATAATAAAAAAGATCTACAAGGCCATGAAAAGACACCAACTTTCAACACATATAATGAAATGAAAGAAGAAATCAATGTGAAAAGCTACATACTGTATGTTTCCAGCTATCTGATGCTCGGGAAAAGATAACATCATGAATAATATAAAGGTGTGGTTACTACAGGTTGAGTGAAAGGAAGAATGGATATGTAGGGCATAGAGAATTTTTAGGTTAAGTTATTCTATATGATACTATAGGTGAATATGTTATTTTGTATCTGTCCAAACCCACAGAATGTACGATAGTAATACAGGACCCAAATATAAACTACAGACATTGGCAGTCATGAAGTGTTCATGTAGGTAAATCTATTAAAAGAAATGTGTCTTTCTGGAAGGGGATGTTCATGGGAGGCTAAACATGGGTGGGGGAAAAGAATATATGTGAAATTTGTGTATCTTCTCAAATGTTCTGTACCCTGAAAATTGCCAGAAAAAAAATCTACTATAATTATAATTACAACATAGAGTGGAATGCATCATAAAAATTAGAAGCATCATATAAATTGGGGAAAATCCCTGTGGAAGGATCAGATAAGAAATGGTATGTGAGATGACATCAAAGATGGGCTTTGAAGGATGAGTAAGAATTTGTATAATGCCAAAAATCTTCTTCCTGAAACTGTGAATTAATTTCCATCTTAAGATAACAGCACAGCAAAAATATTTCTGTCTTATGATGAGAGGAAAACTAGTTTTAATTTAGGCCCTCCCTGGTGGGTCTAATGGTTATGTCCCAGCATTACACTCCTTCCCACAGCAAAGTGGTCTGAATTTGATTCCTGGACAGGGAGCTAACCCACATGGTGCAGCAGATCTCTCTTGCTCGCTGCACCACTTTGCAGTATATTTCAGTGGTTCTGCCTGTTTTGCTACCCATTCTGGTGAATCCTCTCACACAACCCCTGGTACCTCTGGCCTACCCCAGTTTTTCTATGCAAAAGTAAAAAAAAAATTTACAATAAAGGAATAATTATTTTTTAAAAAGTTTAATTCAATAGTTGTAATACCTTTTGTTGGGGGAAACCAGAGGCTGCAAGAGCTCTGAGCAAGGATCAAGGATAGATGCTCGGGATAGATGTCTACAAATGATGTCAAATATAATTAATTAAAAAAAAAAGAAAGAAGTTTTATGGCTGAGATCCTTGCAGACTTGCAAACAAGTCTGCTAACAGGAGCTGCACACAGCTCCTAGGATCTAGACATACACTCTTTCACTCTGGAAGAAGATAATAAGGAAACAAAAAAGTTGTTAGATAATAGTAGTAGTTAAATGCAGGCCGGCTTGGCACAAAACTATGGGACCTTGTAATTCTGGGCTGTGCTTTTTGTAGCAAATGACATACTCTTGTTAACTGTTCTCATGCTCAATAAAAGGCCATGGAGAGGTTGGGAGAATTGCTATTTGTCTAGGAGAACAATAGCCCTCCATCTCCTTGCTTCGACATCCTGTTTGCTGCTCTCATCCCTGGGTCACTGATCATTTAGAGTTACAGCAACACCTTTGGATAGTAAAGTAATATATTTTTAAAGATGATGTGCTAATGTTAATCTCTTGGTAAAGATTTCATATTTACATAATAATAACTTAAGAAGTTTAAGGGATAAAGTTGAATCTAAAATTGAAGTACGTGTTAGCTGTCCAAAGTCCTTAGAGGAGCTGCAATAACAAGGGTTGTTAAAGGATGAGTAAAAATATGAAGCATCTAAGCATTTAAGTATCATCTGACTTAGGTAAACTCAACAAAATTTCATAAAGTGAAACATTTATTGAGTAACACATACAAGGGTATTCTAGGCTTATAAAATAAATAAATAAAAGCAATTTTATTTCATTAGCATATTTACAATATAGTCAGGGAGAAAACTTACTAAGTGGTGACTACTTTGTTAAAGATAGTGACAGAGTAATTCACCAAACTACATTGGAAAACATTAACCAAAAAAAAAGACTAGAGAAAGAGCCACTCAAAGGAAAGTGGGAAATAAAGTTATTTAAGTGAAGGAAATAGAGCCTACTTATACAGCGAGGCAGAAGATCAAACCAATTACCATTTTGGAGAAGGTAAAAAATGGAGACAAATTTCCTGGGGAATTATCAGGAAAAAAGAAACTATTTAGATGATTAGATCATATTTCATTTTGTACATATGTGAATCGTCTCATTTAAATAAATGAGACATAAAGCCAATTGTATTGAAGTAGGTTTATACTAGCTAGGGTACGGTAGGTCATATTCTTACTGAGAAAAGCTATTCATTAAAAAAAATGTCATATTGTCCAGTATGGTAAAGTAAGTCTACTACTCCATGCCAAATCCAATCATTTTCCAAGTATTGGGTTGAAGCATTTGATGTAAACATCCTAAAGCTTTGTCCAGTAGAAAGTAAAGAGTGCAATGTTTGATTAATGGAGTCTGCCACTCATCATGGAGTAAGGAGCATTGAATCTTAATCTAATCCCTTAAGGGTGCTATTTATTTTGTATTAGGCTAAGATCCAAGGAAACAAAATCCCTAATATCAATGACAGTTAACACTTATTAAGCACTTAGAATGTGCTTTCCATTACTGAAGGACTTTACATGTATTAATTCATTTAGCACTTACAACAACCTTGTGAAGTGGAAACTAAGTCACAAGAGGGTCAAGGAATGTGTACAAGGTTAGCAGCTGGTGAGGCTTCCAACCCTGGCAGTAGACTCTAAGAGGTGCATTTTTATCGGTTCTATCAATAAAGAAGACCCCCACTGTCAACCAGTCATGTTAAATAATTCATATTCAGTATTAGTTATGTTAGTAATGCCCTAAAGAGTATGGTGTATTATTTGCCAATGTTATTTGCATATTCAAATACTATGCAAATAAACAGTGAATTAGATAAATGTAACCTCTCTTGGCAGCTCTACTTTGGGCCCAGCCAAAGGTGTCTTCGCTTCTGCAGTCCTCCAATCTACTTTTAGTGTACACCAAGTGTAGAAGAGGAAAATTGCAAGGTTTAGAAGTTTCACAGACTCAGCTTTCTATATCTATGATTCACACAAACATCTTGTCGAGGCTTCTGATTTCTTAAGCCTAAAATGGGAATATATAAAATGATATCTATTTCCCTAAGTAAATGAACACCTAGTGTAATGTCTGACATAGATAAGTATATCTTCCAAAATGTAAATTTCTATCACTTATATGCCATTGCATACATGAAAAAATGAGTTAGGCTACTATTTTAAATGCAAAATTTCTATTAATTGAATGTATGTGTATATAACATACAATATCTATTGTTAACTATTTGCATATATAGAAATGATTTCATCTGTGATAATTATTTTCCAATGAATTAAATAGAGTTGCCATTTCAGTTTATAACTTGGACATTACATTTTCTAGGAAATATTAGATTGAATGAACTATGAAAAAAAATACCAGTTCAATTTGGTATTTTGTAACCTAATTTAAAATGATTGTCCATATTAATAATTGTATGTAACAAACTATAAGTCTTGTCTTTACATATTCAGAAACAAAGCATCTCCTGTTATTACTTTTAACTACATTTTATTTTTTTTCAGGGTTATTTATGCATACAAGAGCTGGGGTAAAGCCAGAGCTGCTGAATGTGAGAGGATTCACCAGAGACAGAATGGAGAGTAGAACAAACAGATCTACTGAAATATAGCGCTGAGGGAAGCAACCAGAGAGAGAGACAGGAGAGGGCTGCTGTGCCATGTGGGTCAACTCCTTTGCTGGGGATCAGTGCTGTAGTGGCTGCCAATACTTCATAGTGCTGACACTTAACCCCTTGTGCCACCAAAGAGACCCTCCATTTTATTTAATAGCTTAACAAATGTTTCCTAGGATTAAAGAAAAAGTCTTTCTGCATGTGTATTTTTTTTTTAAAGATTTATTTATTTATGCATACAAGCACTGGGGTACAGGCCAGAGGTTTGGGGGGTGAGAGGATTCACCACAGAGAGCGGGGAGCAGAACAGGCAGATCAATGGAAGTACACTGCTGAGGGGAGCAGCGGGCACAACAGGAGAGGTCTGCCGCGCCATGTGGGTCCCCTCTCTGGCCGGCAGCAGGGATCGAACTCGTGCTGCAGCGGCTGCGGTTTGCTTCATAATACGTTGCTTAACCCACTGCGCCACCAGAGCGGCCCACTGCATGTGTATTTTTTAATGAAATTATGACTAATTTCTGTGAGTAAAAATACAGGAAGATAATGAAGAGCAAATTATCTGTTCTTTCCTTAAAACTCTATCATAGCATATATGAATTTTAATTGTATTTATATCCTACACTCATTAAGTAATACTGTCTTCTAGGATTTGCTCATTCAGAATCATTTATGAGAAAGACTATTGATTAAATGATATAGCCTCACTGTGAAATTTCATTTTTATGTGCTTTTAAAAAGGAAGTTACAATTGAGAAAATTTACAAATATGAATACATGGAAAGATGTACCACATCCATAGAATTTTTAAGACTCCACACTAGAAACATTTCAACTCTTCTAAAATGAATTACAAATTCAGTGTGATCCCAATGAAAATCACTTAACAGTTTATTTATAGGATTGAGAATTTCATGTTATAAATTATCTTAAGATATTCAATTTGTATTTGTATGGCTCACTTAATTATCATTATTATCATGAATTTCATTCACTAACATAAGTTTCTTTATCTGTGGCAAAAGATTAAGAGCATTAGTGGGTTTTGAAATTAGAATTATTTTTTTCTCAGTGACTTACCAGATGTGTGAGTTGCCAGTACCTTACTTTGATCTAGAGAGTTTTCATGCTATTTAGTATCAAATATTTAATCAAAAGGATTATTCATTACATATTTTACATATTATTCAAAGCAAGATTTTCAATAGTGTCAGAAAGTATCACTTATAAATAGTATAATGGTTTTATAAAAGGTCAATTAAAGACATTTAAGTTTTTTTTCCTTATGAAATATAGTCTATAGTTCCTTATGAAATATAGTCTATATATAGTCTATAGTCGATATAGTCTTTTTAAGAGAGTTTTTTTAATATTTCCTCTGCATACATTATTCAAATTGGAAATTTTCAAAGTATGTAAAATTTTTGAGATTATATTATAACATACTTAATATGTAGCAACATGTGCTCTCACCAGTAGTTCAAGGAACCCATTTCCCTGAAGTCTCACAGGCAATGATTTTGACTGCAATTTTAAAACTTTGCAAATGCTATGGAGAAAATATTATTTAAGTTTATATCTCTTTGAAAACCAGAAACTTATATACTAATTATATGTTCTTTTATTATTTGCTTACATCTATATATTACATTACATGTTATACTTAAATTTTATAACTAAAATGTCACTTATTGTCATAGTATATGAACCCTACAGCTTTCAACTTAAAGCAGCAGGCTATTTCTCTATTAAATGTTTCATATGTTATGCCTAAAAAAACACTAAATGACCAGCAAGTTTTTTGAGAACATGAATTTAATATGAAATATATAAAGTGATTCTTCATTTGAGCTCAGGCATAATTATACAGGACCATGACAGCAAACTTGTTACTTAAGTAGGTGCATGAATAGATTAGATTATATTCAACAGGAACTGAAAAACTAATGGAAGTAAGAAAGCAATTCCTGCTTTTTTTCTTAAACTCATTCTTCATCTTCTCTTCCTCCTTGCTAATGAACAAGCCTTATTTCCTGTGTGTTTTTTAATGTATTTATTTTCAAGTCAGAGTATGTTTATATTCAGTTTACCATATGCTTTATTTTAAATGCATTGTTTCTTTGTGGTTAGTGCATTTTAATGAAAATAGGTTTGTCTGTCTAAACTTAGAAAATATGACAAACCTAGTGTGAGCTGCAGTATATTTCAAGCATATAATTTTAGGATTGCTTTTAGCTTTTATACCTACCCAAGTCATGAGAAATTAGTAAGATTTTGCTGGAAAATGGATTACAAATTTATATAACTATTTTTCAGTAAGTTTTGGGGGAAAATGTTTACAAAAACAAGACTATATACCAAATTTATATTCTCTGCAACTGAAATAAATTATTAATGAGTAAAATGTATTTTCTAAATGTATGAATATTGTTAAGGTGAAAATGACAGGAGACATTTGTGCTAAATCCACTAATGTCTGACCTAACTATGATTTCAAGCTCCTGCAGTTTCAACAGCCTCTAGGAAAATAGACCTAACTGGTCAGTTTGAAATTTTCTGGTTAACAACAATTAGGTAATCCTTTCCATTATTCAAAGAAAAATGAGATAATTAGTCACATTCCCTTAGGTAGCTTACCTAAGCCTGAAATAATCTTATCTTCCTTTATCTTGCCCTCTTTCTATCTGCACAAACCTTTCAGCTACTCTTTTTTTTGCAGTACCCTCTACTTGTTATATAGGATGTTGCCTGTTTTATGAATCATTTAATAGCCAATTACATCATTAAAATTAACCTGAATGAAGCATAGCTGAAACATAATGTTACAAAGCAAAGAAACATATAATATTATAATGAAATGTTACATAAGTATTTTTTTCTAAAGAAATCAACTTGAAATTAACTCAGAAAGAAACATTAAATTCCAATAAAATTGTTAATCTAGGTCTGTTATAGAAAGGATTTTTGTATCAGTAGACTCATCTTCACCTGGGAATTCACCTGAGAAATGTAGAATCTAGAGCCCTAACACTACTACCTACTCTTGATAGTAATTTTTATAAGATCCCCAAGTAATTTACATAACATTTAAGAAATCTTGTTCTATGCTATCATTGTGAAACTACCTAGAGAACACAAAATGTTTCTTGCACTAAGATAACACTGTTTCATAACTAGTGACCACCTATCAGGTGGATTTACAGTCCTCAGGATTGCACTACACTGAATGTGTTCTCTGAGAAAAAATGGTATAGAAAATTGTGTTTTGGAAAAAAGAGTCAAATGCATACCTAAGTTCTTCAAAACTGTATTAAAACCCATGTACAGAAAACATTACTGCAAAATGACTAAAAGGAAGGCAGGAGTATGATTCAACAAAAACCAGAACTTTTAGTGGCAAAAATAATTAAGGGTTCAATCTAATGAATAAAACAGAGGTTCACACTGTTTTAGCTTAATATATTTATATTGTAATTTAATTTATTAATTAGAATTAGTTTTTAATAACATATATTTTAGTACCAAAGTAATACTAATTTTTGTCCTATATTTTCTTTATAAATAATTCTCTAAAAAGCAATTGTTCATATGTTCAGTAAATGTCATTCAATGCCAGGTAATGCTTCAGATATTTGAAATACCGTAGAGAAAAAAAGCCTACCTTTGTGATGCTTGCATTTGTGTAGGAAAACATTGGTAATAAATACCTGATAGAGTAAGTTCCATATTGAAAAATAAAAGTGAATTAATTTGGTTGAAAAATATTATTTAAAAATATAATACACATACAAAAAATCTGACTTTGTTCAGAGTAGTGAGGCAGTTTATGTAATTTAAACCTTAAAAATAATATTTATTTTCTGGGCCTTCCTGGCGGCTCAAGGGATTGAGTGGCGCACTGCGAGGTTTCTGCAGCCACTGCAACATGGATTTGATCCTCCGCCAGGGAGAGGACCCACATGGCACAGTCGATTTGCCTGTTCTGCTCCCCACTATGTCTCTGGTGAATCCTCACACACACACATACCCAAACTCTGGCCTGTACCCCAGCTCTATGCATAAATATATAAAATATTTTAAAGATTATGTTTTCTTCTGTAGAACTCAGTCAAATGAATTCATACTAAATAGATATTTCATTATGATCTACTACCATAAAGAAAAAAAATATGCAGGATTGGCTTTAATTTTTTAAGGTACAATCAGTATACTTATAAATGTCTAAGATATCATTTTGTTTAAAAATGTTTTAAGAGTAATATTTAAATCATAACACTAATTATTTTGGTTTAATATTAAAATATAACTTAGAACATAAATTCTTTGTAATTTGTCATAAGATATATTTTAAATAGAGAATAATTATTTTGTCTGATCAAATACCAAAGACTATATCTTCAAATATTGAGGAATATATAATACATAAACAGTTTGCTTTATTTGGCTATATATACATAGTTATAGTGTATATGAAATGGTACAGATAAGTCATCAAACAACCCTCCAAAGTAATTCTTACTCAAAGTCAGAGTATTTGTATGGGAATTCATATACTGATTTTAATACACTAAATAATTTTATCAAAAGATGAACAAACTAGGGCCTTGGTGGCACAAGGAGTTAAGCACCACTCTGTGAGGCATCTGCAGCCACCGCACTATTCGTTCCATCCCTGACCAGGTTGCTGACCCACATGGTGCTGCCGATTTCTCCTATCTCACTTGCTGCTCCCTCGGCAGTATATTTCAGTTGATCTGCCTATTCTTTCCCCCTCTCTGTCTCTGGTGAATCCTCTTACCCCACACACACACATACACACCTTTGGCCTATACCCCAGTTCTTGTATGTATAAATAAAAAAATCTCTAAAATAAAAAAAGAACAAAACAATTGTACTATAGTATATAAAGATGCACACAAAAAACTTTGAATGGGTAAAGACTTAAAGCCTGATATAAAGAACAAATTAATATCAACAATTTTCCATCAATGAAATATATAATCCAAGCCCCTGAAATTCAAGGAAATAGAACATATTAACTTACTATTGAAAACAGATTCAAGGAAACAGAACATACTAGCTTACTACTGAAAATAGATCAATATTTTAATCTGTTTTCAAATGTTATGTTAATTTTTAGAAGGTTCAAGTTACTTCTATTTCTTTTTCATTTGTAAACAAATTCTAAATAAAATGCAATTCTGAAATAAATTGCAATTTCTCATATTGAACATGAGAAAGGCTGAAGAAAGAAAATAAGAATAATTAGTATGGCTGTTCTGTTTATTTCTGACTACATTATTTTATTACTGTTTTTATTGTGGGAATTAGTCTTTATGTGGGAAAAAAAGTTATCTGTGTCTATAATAAGATAATAAAAATACTGTCTTTGCCACCACAATCTAACACTTAGTTAAAATGATGAAACACTTCTTCTGATAAAACCTACCTTTACCTACAGAAAAGCCATGCATTTTTCAATAAACCTTTGCTTTTCTAATCATTCTCACTAGAAGAAAATGAGATTGGATGAATCAGAAATGGATCAAAATAAAGCTAACCCATTAATGCTCAATTCTTTTTGACATGGATGCCTCTCTGCTGGGGATCCATGGCACCTGGTTTCAGATACTAGTCTTTTGCCATCTCATTGTGCTTTTCTTATAGAGTAAGCAAGGTTTAAATCAGACCACAGCTTAGGGAGTTGCCAAGTCAGCTGCAAAATTACCAGGCAATATACCCCACTGTGTCACAAGATAATTTATTTCTGAGTAGCTCATTTTATTTCCTCTAAATTAGCAAGATTTAAAGGTGACCTAAATCAAACTGGCAAGTATGTCCTTTAGAAACAATATACCAAATCCACAACCAGATTACCACCTGTTATGGGTTAACATAACGCCTCTTTTATACAATTTTCTTCCTTACTGAAAATCTGTATACTATTTCCATCTAATAAACTATTATTTGGTATAAAACCATCTAGGTACCTTTCTAAATATAAACTTATATTTAACAAACTTTTAATACTACATAATACATAATTGAGGTTTCATATTTTTTTTCATATTTTATTTTTTAATGACAGCATTTCCCCCTTCCAAACATCAAACAAGAGCGTAAGTTTTTAGTCAGACAAATCCAATTCTCCCACCTGAGGAAAAGGAAGACACATGGTTTCTTTAGTTCTTTAGCTCTTCAACTGCAAGCTACTTCAATAAAAGAAGTTATTAACAATTTCTCAATAGACATATTCAAAATACCTGACTAGATGGTTTGTTATTTTTTGCCTATTTCTTTAATCTTACTCATTGAGCACTGCTGTCATGGTAACATACTCCAGAAAGAGTAAACTGGAATGTTTGGCCATAACTAAGAATTCATCATACTAGAAAAGACAAGTATACTGTTCTGATTCTATTTAAAAAAAATCAATAAATAAAGGAACTATATTTTATTTATTTTTCAGCAGAACAGTGTGAAATCTTCCAAGTGTGTTTCAAGGAAATAAGAAAAGTTAGCACAAAGCTGGCTTGACACTGACTTTTGTGGTGGTCTTTCAAGTTTTAAATTTAGGGAGTTATAATGGTATAAATTTATACTGGCTCATTTTAGATAGCCCATCATATAACTAAATCATATGAAACATTACATGTAAATTAAATTATACTCTTGACAACTAAACAAGTAAAAGTGGAGAACATTTTTCTTAATATTTTAAAAGCATTAAAATATTTAATGTTATTTAATATTTAATATTTCAACATATTAAAAATATAAAAGGAAATAAGATTATGAATTAAAAACAAAATGATGCTTTTGATATTTAAAATATCTTCTTAAAAATAATTCCATAAGCATATAACAAATGTAAGGACATTGTTTAATAATTCTTTAGAATAATTGTGTTTATATTTTATTAAAAAATTATGAATCAAAAAAGTTTAGAAAATACCTTTTCTAATACACTGTGTCTCTCTGTGTGTTTTATTTGTGAATGATAGGACACTTTCTTCAAATGAAAAACAAACATGAAATAGCAAACAGAATACCGCTTTGACTTAAGTTGAAATGGGACAATCGGCAGCCTTCACTGAGCTAAGTCACCCTTTGCCAAGCCCCATAAGGTTCACTGTGGAAAACAATTTGAACATCACTAGAAGCCATCCAACCCCTATACTGCAAAGCAATTCAGAAAAACTTTGCTCACACATCCATCCTTTACTGCAAAATAAAACGTAATTACCATTGTTGAACTTGTATATTATTTTGATTAAAAATTATTATTATTGCAACCCTAATTCATATTTATGTATACAAATATATATTTATATTTCTTATAAAAATGCATTACTACTAAATGCATTACAGCATTTATAATGTTAACAGTTTTGATACTATATTGAATAAGCCTAAATATCAGGAGCTACAAAAACTAGACACCCAACATTATTTCTTCTTGCCACATGTCTATTTGGCAGAGTATACTGTAAAACTTGGTTCTCCATCAAGTAAACCCTTCTAATTCTGCCCACATTTTTATGAAATCAATTAGAAAAACCACTTTACATTTGTGCTCATTAGTTTATTAATTGCCCACTGGGAAAGTTGAAACACTTTCAGGTATCTAACAGACAACTGATTGTAGTTTTCTGCAATACACTTGACAGGGTACACCTATGACTTTTAGTGAAAATATTACACAGTGGAGTACATGAAATTTTTCCCCCAAAACATTTATATAGAACACACACATGTATATAGGATCAGGAAGGATTATAAAAACAGTTTCAGAGAATTTCAACATCTACTATACTATAAAAAATAGATTTTTACTTGAATTGAGTTTAAGTCATATTAATATTCATAATTGTGCTCAATTTGAGAAGTTTTCTTTTCAAAGTTTTCTCTGTACAGATTATTCAGCTAGGTGCTGTGAGAATTGCAAACGTAGATAAAATTAAGATTAATTAGGAGTTAATTAATCTCCACATGGTCTGGTGAGGATTGTATAAGATTACTTACTTCCTACCAAGTATACATTAGAGTGAAGCCAAGAAATACTATGAGTAGCTTCACAGAAGTAATTACATCGTTTCATCATAGTAAAAATAAAACTATAATAGTGTGAATACAGAATGATATAATTGCAAATTCTGGTGATTTTTGTTGGTCTGCATATTTGAACGACAGAAAGTAAAGCTCAATAAAACCTCCCTTACTCATGGTTGTTGGACTTATACATTTTAGAAATTAGATATAAAGTCCATGTACACAGAAATGCGAGATTTTTATATTCATTTATTGACATGACTAATAAGCATTATACTTAGGTTTATAAGAACTATAAAATACCTAACTAATGGAAGGAATGCAAACAAAAAGAAACTGTCACTCAAAGAAGAACATGTTGAAGTATTATTATAGAAAGGCAAAGAGAGACTAAAAGAGATTTAACATAGATTGACTGTAGCATCAGAGATCCATTGTAGAGCTGATGGCAGCTGATCTGTTTCTTAAATGATAGCAGGATTTGGATGAACAAAAATGACTTTCTCTTGTACACATTTCCTGTGGGAAATAAATAATAATATTCGATAGATAGATACAAGGGCAAGATACTTTGTTGATCTTTATATTTTTAGACCTTACTTAAAACATGCATGTATAGTTGTAGTTTAAAACAGTAATATTCAGTTGTTTTTTTTGGGACTAAGATATAGTCATTAGGTTTTAAAATTAAGATTATTTTAGTGGATATGTACTTATCACTAACAATTTACTAAACTTTCAAAGTACATTTATTTATGTTTACAAACTTCCCTTATAGATATGAAACAAGTGTGACTGCATTAATCTGCATCCCAGTGCTCCACTACCCTGACAAAACAGATGTTCTGATCAGAGCTGAAGGCTTCTTCATCACACGAGTTGATTGCAAATGACATTTGACAAAGTGGCTAATCAGAACAGTAGTCAGTCCCCTTTGGTGCAGACATTATCCAATCAGACAGACCCTCACCGGCCAAGGGGAGACAAAATTAGGAGAAAAGGACCAGGAATACTCTTCACCATACTGTTTAATGAATTAAACTAATATCAGATACTGGTAAATAGATTTTTTCCATTTAAATGAGTATCCTAACATGAAAGTATATTGTCCTTAAATTTCATTTATATATATATATATATATAGTCCTTAAATTTCATTTATAAACTAATATTACACAGACTACATTCTATCATGTTTTTAGTACATTGATTTACATTGAGAAGTATTTTTTTGACTACTTCCTTTTATACTGATTTTCATTCTCTAGTGAAGAACCTATTTTTAATTTTATGTGTGTGTATTCATATATGTATATGAATACATATATATATATATACACATTACATCATTGTTCATTTTTGTAAAATGTTTGATTTCTCCTCCCTGGTATAGTCCCTGTAAAATTCCCACCACCAAGTCATCCATGAACCATCACCATAGTCCCTTGTGTTCTTCCTGTCCGTTGTTTTAATTTCTCTCCCTCCCTTTCCCCTGAAGAATGTCTCTGATTTATAGTTTCCTTTTAGTTGTATCTTTTTATTATTTTTTTCTTGGTCCCTTATTTGATTCCCCTATATTCCTCCCATAAGTGAAACCATCTGATATTTTTTTTTTCTTTTTTCCTTCTGACTTATTTCGCTGAACATAATCTCTTCCAGCTCCATCCACGTTGGCACAAACAGCGTGAGTTTATCTTCTTCAATACAGAAAGCTGTGTGGACTTTCCTTAAATTACTAAAAATAGAGCTACCATATGACCCAGAGAAGAACATTTTTAATACAATACACACAAACACACACAAAAACTACAGCATAAGGATTTCTAACATCTTGCATGCTTAATACTTGCCACATATACCATGCATCACTGAAGAATGAATAAGTACTGGGTAAACAAATATTTGAGTTATTAGTAAAATAAGTGTGTAGCTAAAATTAAATAGCAAACCAATGGACATTCAATTTAGTTTCAATAAATTTGCTAAAACAATTTATATATTTATTTATATTCTGTTTGTTAGATCTTAATATCCACCATTTATTTTGATACTTTAATTGTCCCAGATTTATCCAGTGAACCCTCTTCAAGTTTGTTCCACCCCTTCCTAAATGGATATTGAATACCATTTGCAACGTGTGGCAAAGTTAAGAAACAGAATGCATTTTCACTAACAATAACTCATTGAAATTCAGTTAAGACATTTCAGTCTTGGGGGTATAATAGATTTCATAGACTTACAGTTGATTTATCCTCAGACCATACTGCTACCAGCTGCTTTCTTTTCCTTCAAACTCTCCTTCACCTATATAGGTTCAAAAACTATTCTGATGCATCCAAATCAAGAGTGAATGATTTAAACATCATGAAAAGTGCATAAAAAAGGACAAAAAGCAAAAGTGGGAAAGAAACCAGAGGAAAAGAAATATTTGGTTTCTTCATTGGCCATGAGGACTTTGTATTTATTATTGTTACTATTAGTCTATAATGCTTTTCTCTTCAACTGAGTAGTATGAAACACAATTTTTATTTAGCCATTCTGTTGATAGTTGTTTGAAATTGGGATCTACTAAGAATAATGCTGACATACTTACATGCATTATAATGGACATAAACATTTATTTCTCTTTAGTACCTCCCGAGGGTTGGAACTACTGGATGATAGGGTAGGCATATGTGAAACTTTAGAATACGGTGAGTTTTCCAAAGTAATGGTACCATTTCAGAATATGTAAACCTTTTTGCTCCAGTTTTACCAACCCTGATATTGCTACTCTTTTTCATTTTTGCTATCATGATGAGTATGAGAAATATCTCACTGTGGTTTTAATTTCCATCTTTCTTGAATTATAGAGTTTATGTGTGATTTTTATTAATAATTTTTATTGAGATAACATTGGTTTACAAGTTTCACATGTACAGGATTTTAATTCAACATTTGCCAAAATGTAGTTTCCCTCCATCATTATACAGTTGATAATTTTTATCTATATCATTCATCTCCCACTCCCTTCCCCTTTGGTAACTTCCAATCTGTTCTTTATATCTAAAATTCTGTTTATTTTTTATATTTATTTTGCTTTGATTCTTTATATTCCATATATGAGTGGTATCATATGGTATTTTCTCCATCTGACTTCTGTCCCATTCCAATATTTTTATCTTTGGGTCTTTTCTCAGTGTGTAGTTTGTGCCCTGAAATATGTGGAGATATGACATAGATTTCAGAGCAGGTTTTCCTTGGAAGAAAACAACTAAAAAATAAATTTGGAAAATGTATGTACCTAAATTTCACTCCTGAATATTTTTTTGAGAAGTCCTGTGGTTAAAAAAAAATTCTATTTTTACCTATCTTATACTAATATTTTCCAAAATATTTGATTACAAAACATGCTGAAGCATAATTCTTCCACTCAACAGTCCACTGAACATGGAGAACATAGCCCTAACATATTTATTCTTGGCACTAAAAATCATATCTTAATAAATAGTAAATTTCTCCATATCATTCTAATTCATATAGTGAAAGGCTCTGATCACACAGTTCAAACAAAAGAGCTAAGGAACATTACTTTTGAATCAAACCTGCTTCAGTAGTAACTTTAAAACTGTGTTCTTACCCAGGTTTATTAACTACTTTGTGCTTGTGTCTTGTTAACAGATATATATATTCTTTATTTCCTATTTGAGTCTTTACTTAGACAGAAGACCTCATTCATATTCCACCTACACGTAAGACCTTATCATGTTCTTGCCAGCCTTTCCAGAAAATGAATACACAAACTTTACAAGTTTAATAGGAATTATCTTTCCTAGTGCTCTCATAATTGTGGACTTTCCTAGCTTTTGTTTTCTGAATTGATAGGAATTGAGTTATCTTCAGTTGCATGAAGAATGTCTACTCTTTTATGTAGCCTTCTCTTCATGCTGTGTCTAATCTCATCCTCTGTATTTGATTTCATGTGCTTCTATAGTATGTATGTCTGGTCTATATTATTTCCTGCAGGTCTTAAGCGTCCAGTTGCAGTCAGCTTAGTGCTATTACTCCATTATTAGAGTCACAAATAACTAACAAAGGCCAATGAAGGCAATAAAGTGGAAAATGGTTTTGTATTACAAAAATTAATAGCCATAGAAAAGTGATGAATGTGGTCAATGTTTTTTTTTTTTTTTCTTGTCTTGTCTTTTTTTTTTCTCTTTCTGTCCTCTGTCTCTTTCTTTGTTAGTAGTATGTCAGAGAACTCATAAAAGATATTTTGGTTTCACAAAGGTTTATTTTCTCAATGATATCTACTTGAATTACCTTTATTCACTTTGGATATTTCTGATCAGAGTTTCCTTTTTTTTATTATTAATATAAAATATTTTTTTAAAATTTACATATACTTGCCATCAATTGTAATCCCCATGTATTCCCCATCACCATCTCACCAGTGCACCATCACCT
>JAGFMF010011836.1:336656-375047 GCA_019455555.1 Galemys pyrenaicus | reverse complement strand
GGAGGGAGGGAGGGAGGGAGGAAAATTGAGTGGATAAGAGAGCGAGAGAGAAAAATGACAGGTTTGTGATTTCAGGAAAAGAAAAGTTAGTAGGAAAGTTTTTCCTCCAATAAAGAAAAAGTAAGATAAGGAGATGGATCTCTTCATGGTTCTTACACATCACTCAGAATCTGCTTTCCTTGCATAATTCCACTTCACTACAAACATGCCTTCATTTCATATTCTTTTAGTAATGAGATAAACTATTTTATTTCCTAAGTTTTATCATATATAGCACTGTAACTGCTCTCCATAATTTGCACTTCTCTCTTTGTTTCCACCAAGCTCCATCCTTACCACAGTCATAGTTAAGTCAGAAGATAGAAGTTATATTCCAGGTCTGTTTTCAAACTTCTATATTCCTGAAAATACCTAAGTACAATAAGGAACCAAAAACTTATCTCTTCTTCCTTTCTAGCTGTCTTTTCCTGTGAAGGTCCAAACACCCTCATCTTCATCTTCTCTATCACTGTTCTCTTCTGACTCAGAGGGAAAAAACAGACAAAAAAACAGGAGGTTTATTTCCTTAGAGTGTCACTTTTCAAAAAGAAGTGTTATTTTGGCAAAGACTTTCATGGATTATGCTTCATTTCAATTATTTAGGAGTTTAAAATCTATGGTATTTGACAAGTCATGCATTCCTACATAATTACAGCACTCCTTGGGTAATGTTTTAAATTATGAAGCCAAAAACAAAGTGATCTTAACAACTAGAAATGTTAAATTACTTGTGCAGAATGTTTCTTATGGAGATACATTGCTGTAAAAAAAATGGAATTTTTTTCATAAATAATTGGAAAAGTAAGACATTCAGTCAGAGAACTTTGAGGATGTATTTTACTAAACTCCATTAATACTATTAAGCAGTGTTATGATGACTTCAGTGTTAAAACAATTACAAAATTGGGGCCTCCCTGGTGGCGCAGTGGGTTAAGCATTGCACTATGAAGCAAACCGCAGCCACTGCAGCCACTGCAGCACAAGTTTGATCCCTGCCGCCGGCCAGGGAGGGGACCCACATGGTGCAGTAGACCTCTCCTGCTGTGCCCGCTGCTCCCCTCAGCAGTGTGTTTCTGTCAGTCTGCCTTTTCTGCTCCCCGCTCTGTCTCTGGTGATCCTCTCACTACCCCCACACCTCTGGCCTGTACCCCAGATCTTGTATGCATAAATAAATAAATCTTTAAAAAAAACAATTACAAAATTATTTCAAAATATTAATCAGACATGAAAGAAATTGAGATATTAACATTAAATAAATTCGTGAAATAGGACACAATTGCATGTGTGTATTTACAATAGTTAAGTCAGTAATTTGGAGTGCTGTGTTTAACATATTTTCTATTACAAAATATTAGAATAAGTGTTTGTTATAAAAATTAAATTAGGCATTAAAAGATTCCTAATATTTTTAGAATATAAAAAAATTAATGCATATCCCAGAATTGAAAACCAATGAAAGAAACTCAATTCTACTATATAAGGAAAACTATCATTTATTCTTCCATTTGCCATCTCTACTTAATGTCACCCTTTTTCGATGCTGAACTCCTGAACAGTCTTAAATTCCAT
The DNA here is from genome assembly GCA_019455555.1 of Galemys pyrenaicus. Lineage (NCBI taxonomy): Eukaryota > Metazoa > Chordata > Mammalia > Eulipotyphla > Talpidae > Galemys > Galemys pyrenaicus. The sequence continues at coordinate 373,439 of JAGFMF010011836.1, read as the reverse complement.
TTTGGCTTTAACATATACTTCACAGATTAGATTAAAATTTTGTTGCATTCCTTCTGCTGTGAAAAATTGCAAATTAGCATCTTCCTCCTGACCCCATCCATTGAGATTTGATTTTGATACTACACATTCAACAGATTTACTCAGTACCTCATACTCAAGATATTTAAGTTAAATGGACTATCTTTCCTTCAAAATCTTTCTCCCTCCAATTTTTTTTCTCAGTTCTAATCCTCTTTATTCTTCAATTCTGTCCCTTTTCTTCTCTAACATAATGGTATATGTTTTTCATCTGCCATTTTCTAATGGTGCTTATCTAATTCTTTTTCTAATAGTTATTTTCGTGTGGGATCTCTATAAAGATTTCATGCTATTCAGTTCCTATAATTTCTCATTTTGGGGACATAAACTAGAACTAGGGAGTGTTGGGGGGTGGCTCCATGTTCAGGACTGATTTTCCAATTAAATCTTTATGTCATAGCACTTGGAATAATGATATGGTTTTTTAGTCATAAGTTTATACAATCAGTATCCTGTAAGTTCCAGTTCTGTTCACAATGCCTAATCACCCAAAGTACCTGTTCTCCCATCCATCATCCTATATCATCATAGGATTCTATTTACTTAATGTCAAATGGGATAAGTTTATCAGCCTGACCATTCTGCTTTCTTTCTCAAAGAAATGTATTGATACAAACACACACACACAAAAATAACTATGAATTGTGTCCTCTCAAAATCCATATGTTGAAGTCCTAAATCCCAATGTCCCAGACTTTGACTCTTCGTAAGGAAGTGATTGTAATGAAGGAAAAGGAAATTGAGGTTGAATGAGAAAAAATATAAATACCAAAGTTGCTTGACGTCTAAGTCTTTATACTATTTTGTATAGTTCTTTATGTTGCCGTCTTTATTACTCTTTTCATTAGCAATAATGTCATTTTATTAAGGATAACAACCATGTATAGCATTACATATCTATGCATCAATGTCTATTTTTATACTGATATCTATCTACCTACCTATATATATCTACTGGATGAAGAAAAAGTGTTTTGTTTTAAACTCTTTTTTAATTCTCCCCCCTCTCACCTCTCCTACCCATACATGGAGTTTAGTTCATATTAAGTAATATAATTTACGGTTCAACAGACAGACACACCCCCACACAAAGAATGATGAAGACGGAGACAGAAAGATGGAAGAAAGGAAAGAGGGGTTGGAAGGTGGGAGATAATTACCAAAATACTGTGATTTACAAAAATTACTAAATGCATATGAAATTGAAAAGAATAAGAATTTTGTCTTCATTCTTATAAACTAAGACATATGGCACAGAATATGTAAATGTCCAGGACAAAGTCATCATCAAGTAATGTGGAAGTAGGAATGACATTTCAATACTTATTTGTCTATAATTTACATCTATCATCTCTAAGCAAACCTTTGTTAATTTGAGGTTATTTCCCTTTCCACCTTCAAACCAACTCAACATGACTTAAAGAACCACCAATTGAACTCTAATTGAATAAAACAACAATTCTTTCATTATTCTCCAGTTAACTTTGTCATTTCTGAAAATGACCTTACTCTGAAAGGCTAACTTTTAAGATCATTTATGTTCAAGAGGCTTATTCAGACAGAACTTTAATTCCTGCCTTTTTTTCCCCTAAACTGAAGATCAAAGCACTGGATTTTATAGTAAGATTTTACTTTGATTTTTTGCAGCTTATGAACCAACAGTCATGTTCAGATGAAATAACTACCCTTAAAAGTAGATAGTAGGTAGGTAGATATCAGATATCTTAGCACAAATAAAACTGTACAAACTGGATTGCATGCATGCTTTGGGAAAACTGGAACTATCAGCTGTGAGCAAAAAAAAACACAGAATATAAACATTCTGATCAATTTCCCACATTTCTTTGATCATTTACAAATCTATTAATTTCCCACACTATTATAGAAGCTAAATCAAATGATAAGCTTTATAATCACTTGGAAATCAGCATATAACTGATCATCTTTTCTTAGAAATAGTGCCAATCAATTATCAGGCTTTTATGAAGGAAATGAGATTTTAAAAGGTTAAGTAACTTAGGCAACACAGAAAGTTAATATGAAGTAGGGCTAATATTTGACTCACATCTATAACTCCAAAAGTCAAACTCCATCCAGATATATTTAATTTTCATGACCATACACCGTACATTATGATTTAAAGTTCCTTGAGCTATAAATCCTATTTATATTTCTTTTTATTACCATAATGTTTAAAGCAAATTATTTTTGTTTCACATAAAGCAGTAATTACCTATAAAGATCATATAAACTTATAGATACACTGCTAAAACCTAAGACTACAAGTGCATGATGGCTTCATTTACTAGAAAAAAGAAAAACATTTCCATTTCTAATAAAAGATAAGGTTATTTCTCAGAAGTAATAATGTTATCGGGCTGCAGCCGGCAGAAGGAGTGGTCTCTGGCTCCCCTGAAAGTTAGTGTGGCAGTCCTTCCTCAAAAACCTTTTATGTAGCAGTGTGCTGCCTGGATCGTGGAATGGACCAATTGGGTGTGAGCATTGGGGTGATTGACACCAGGACTGCACCTCAGCACAAGTTAGTGATAGCAGAGCTCCTCTTGTAAATTACACTTCCTGAATTCTGGAACAGGCTAAAATGGACCAATCAGGTGTAGGAAAAATGGACCTGGGTCGAAGGGCACTTAGGGTTCGTTGGGAGACATTTTGGAGAAAGAGCTGACAGGGATTCGGAGAGACCTGGAGGAGCAGACGAAGAAGCAGCAGCAGAGGAAGAAGAGCTCCTGTAGAGGAAGAGGAGAAGACAGTTCCAGCCTTTGAAGGAAGGAGGGAAGCCTCCAACCACCACCCTCTGAGGAGAGAGAGAGACTGGGACTCGGTCCTGGCTGTGACACTGACTGGCAGGAGCACCAAAGGCCCTGGGCCTGGTGTCTCAAACAGCTGTATGTTGGTAGCATAAACCAACAACTCACAAGACTGTGTAACACTGGGTGTTCCCTGGAACAACACCTCTGCAGGCCCGTAGTGGTCATTGCTACTGGACAGTGCTGTCTAGAACTGGTGGCAGGTGATTGCCAACGCCGATGCTGTCCGGATGAAGCAGCCAGTCTCTTGTGGATACGTAAGTGATCTCATCTCCCTATGTTTGTAAATAAACCCCATGACTGTTATTCTTGTAGTCTGAGGTCCCTTGCAATTGTGTGTGCGGGTGAGAACCCATAGACAGTGACCTGTATCGGGCACTGTCCTCTGATAGGCTATAGCCCCTGTTGCTATAGCCCTTGATTCTGGTTTGTGGCCTTTTGTCCTTTAAGGGTTTTTTGGGGACTCTCTGGCCTTGGGGCCCCCTCTGGCCCCTGTCTCAGTCAGAGCCTCCTCCCCCGACCCCTGTTTCAATAACTATCAACTTTTCTAAATGGGAGGATGTGGAATGTGATTTTTCAAAATCTGTTCGGTCTAAGCAGCATTTTTAAGAAAACTAAGATCTTGGCCATGGCAAGAAAGAAAAACACCTGACACATAACATAACCTGTCTGTACAGATCAGTTTCCTAATACTCTGAAACATCATGTCCCTTTTATTTACTTCAAGTTTCATAACTATCCTATCCACCAATTTACTCCTTTTTCACTCCTGCACACATATCTCCTCTAGCTGTAAATTAACCATTCTTCTGGGATTTATCTCTACATTTTGTCAATAAGTCAACACACTATCTTGTGTTGTTATCCAATCAGTCTCAAACATCATGTCCCTTTTATTTACTTCAAGTTTCATAACTATCCTATCCACCAATTTACTCCTTTTTCACTCCTGCACACATATCTCCTCTAGCTGTAAATTAACCATTCCTCTGGGATTTATCTCTACATTTTGTCAATAAGTCAACACACTATCTTGTGTTGTTATCCAATCAGTCTCAACTTTTGAGCCTTGTTTGCATGTTTCTATGAGTACTGTTCCAACCCAGCCTTACCTACTTACCTATCCTCTCACTCAGGGCCTACAAATGGTCCATAGGGTGGATAGTTGATATTCCATTTACTTAAAGTTCTGGAGTGACATTTTATTCTTCTGCGGTTAAACACACACACATGCACACACACACACACACTTGCTTATTGAGTTAAAATCTGGAGATTTTGCAAAATTTATTAAGTTCCCATGTATGTTAAATAATAAAATCTAAGGTTCAGCATTCTTCATATAAGAACATCGTTTATCACTATTTTAAAGGGCATATTTTAATAAACAAAATATGAAATTTCTAAGAAAAACTGAAAAAATCTTTACTACAACAATGTTCAAATGATATAGAATATCTCCTTAAAAATTTTTGTCCTCAGACATCAGGAAAATATTATCCATAATCCTAATACTCTATTGTAGTTGATAAGATACAAGTTTAGGTATGGAAAGAATCATTGACGTTCCTTAATTTAATCACCTCATCTTAGATTTATGTTTATATAGTTTTGCCCTTAAGTAAATTCAGTGCCTACTGGAGAAAACTTAAGTATTCTGAACATATGTACCATAGTGTTTTAATCACATTAATCATTATCTTCTCTTCTACAACCCAATAATAGTAGGGATTTTTAAAGATAATACCTTTACTTATATCTAAATTAGTTTTGGATTTTGAATATTGTCAAATAAATGAATGTTTAAAACTCACTGAAGCAAACAAAAAAAAAAAAAAAAGAAGAAGAAAGAATTGTTTTTCCTCTACATTTTCTTTCGCAAGTAATCTTGACCAACTTTTTAACCAGAAGAAAACTTTAGTTAAGTAGGATTTCAATTATGTCAGTCAATTTCTGAATTTATTATCTTGTATTTGTCCTAGGGAAAAAGGCATCTGTTTTTATTGAAAAGTTTTTTGTTAACTCATGATCTAGTCAATCCAATAAAATCTATCATATACATCAGAGACTCAGACTTTTCTATTCAGTGGGGAAGATGAAATGTAATTATCCAGTTTTCCTGTATGTTTCTTAACATACACAGGTATACATATTAGGATATCTACGTATGTGTTATCATTCTTAACAGTCATCTTAAGGATGAAATGATAAAAATTCTTCACAACTCAAAATTGATTTTATTCCCCACAATGTTCATGACACACTTGAAAGTTTGAGTGCCTTAACAAATTTCACCAAATAGGCAAATATTGGATTGATTTCAAAGTATTTCCTGATACCATTGAGATCAGTGAATTGTCAATTGGAATAAAATACACATGGGTATACTAACTTGCCAGAAAAGTTAACAGTATTTTTTTTAGTGAGATTGATTATAATTTCAGATACTTTAATCATTTATCAATGTAATCATTTTATGTAGTTTCAGCTAAGTTAGCATTAACATATTAAAGCTTCAGAGGGATAGAGAACAAAATTAAAGGGTCTAAATCTTATAATTACTCAAATATTAAGTATTTTCTACAAACAAGCTACTGTACCTAACACAACATTCAACCAAAAAAAAAAAATGAAAAATACAATGCACCAGATGGATTTACTAACCAAACTTTCCTAGGGTTTCCATGTTAAAAAAAAAAAAAAAGAGAGACAGAGATATTATATTTTTTATGAAGTTCAACTGAAAATATTTTTTACAGTATCTAACTAAAAATATTTATATGTCTCATATGTCATTTCTTTATCATTCCTGATGTTAAGGCAGCAACAACTGCCTTAATGTCCAGTACTAAAAGTACAAGTCAGATGACCACTCTTACTTAATAGAAAAATAATCTGAAAGTTAAAATTCTGTTTAAATTTACTGTATTTTGAAGGATTCATACATTTTTCTCTCACAAAAATTAATCACTTTTTCTCTATTATAAAAATGACTTTGCCCCATTAAAAAAATACATATACACAATTGCCATGCATTTACTAACTAAATGGAAATGCTACTTGGAGTAAACTTGGAGTAACTTGGAGTACTTGGAGTAAACTGCTAGATCTAGAATTTTTCAGCTACAATGATGATGCTTTCATGAACTTAATATCAACACAACACATAAGTCTAGGAAAACCTCTTTAAAGAAGTAGAGTGCTCATGTAAGAAAGTTGTTGTTCTCACAAGTATTTGTATTTGTATTCTATCATGTACAGATAATCACCCTTACAATACGGGTTTCCAGATCATTAGTATACCCCAAAATACAAATGGTACTGCAGAATAAAATTAGAAAAAGAGACCCAATGGCTTGTATTTTACTTTTACCTTTTCTGGGATTTACAAACAGGTAAACCAATATTTCAAATTTCTTTTTTTTTTTGGCTTAGAATTTAACAATAGCTTAAATTGTGCATAGAATTTGATAATAGTCATGGGGTCTCCTAACTTTTTTTTTTTTTTTTTAAGATTTATTTGTTTATGCACACAAGCACTGGGGTACAGGCCAGAGGCCGGGGTGGTGAGAGACTTCACCAGACAGAGTGGGGAACAGCACAGGCAGAGCAACTGAAACACACTGCTGAGGGGAGCAGCGGGCGAGGCAGGAGAGGTCTGCTACGCCACGTGGATCACCTCCCGGCGGCAGCAGGGATCGAACTCGTGCTGCAGTGGCTGCGGCCTGCTTTCACAGTGCGTTGCTCAACCCACTGCGCCACCAGGCAGGGCCGGGGTCTCCTAACTTTTATAAGTATCATCCTTTGTCTAAACTTATTTGTTTGTAAGATATTCATTGTAATAGTTTATTTCTATTAAATATATTCAATGTAGAAAAATGTTGTAAATATATTGAAAATTTGACATTAAAATATTAGTTTATTCTTATAAATTAATATATTTAATATGATTTTACCATAACTCATGACTACTTTTGATATACTGAAGTGAAAAAATTTAATATAAAAATTTTATCACGTTTTGACTAATCAGTATTGATTAGTAAATTCTATAATAAATCTATAATCTTTGTTTCAGTTGCATTAAGTTGACTAAAAGGAATAAATTGTAAAATGTATCAATAATCATTATACTAACTTTGATATTTCTCCTACTTGTCTGGGACTTAGATAACTAAAATTTTTCTTGAGTTTATGCTAATATAAATTTCTTAAAATATCTGCCTCTAAATATTGAAAGATTGATATAGAGCATAAATTGTTTTCTTCTTTCCCTTTTTTGAGATTTACCAAAAACTTAATTTTCATAATACAGTAATGTTCCTAAAGAATCTGGATAGAAAACCAACTTTTTCAAGTTTATATTAAAGTTGAAAATTAAAATCTATTTAAACAGATATCTGTCTCCAGGCCACTCACAAACTTGGTTGTCACTTTTTTGACCTTATATGAGTTATTTAGCCTCTTTGTGTCACAGTTTTACAGCTTTGCAAGTGTATTGTAGGGATGAAGATATACACAGAAAGTGCTTACAATGGTATCATGCACACACTAAGTACGCAATAAATCTTAATTATTGTTGTGGATCATTTATTATCCATATACCTGCCAAAATACAATAATGCAAGTTTAATATATGGATGAAATTATTATTGAGTGAATCAATATTTTGTTCATAGGAGGACAAATGAGAAAATAAGCAAGTAAGTAGGCATTATTCTATAAAAAGTGAATCAAACATATGGGTAACACAATATAGCTGATCAAGAAAAAAAATAACATCAATGACAACAGGAAAAAATGAAAACAGACAGCTATAAAACTGAAACATTCTATAGAGAAGAGGAAAGAATTGGAATCAAGGCAGGAATGGGTATAGCACAAGAGACTATGTTGATGGTGCACAGTGACTTGGTGGTGGAAATTCTATGGGGACTATAACCAGAAAAGAAAGCAAACATTGTAATAAAAAATTAAAATAAAAAAAAACTAAGAAAGATATATATATGGCTACTTTGTGGTGGATGAGTTGTGGTAATATATACCTGAAGAGATAGGAATATATATTTGTGAATAATATGCACTGTTTTAAACCAATGTTACCTTAATTTAAAAAAAGGAAATTTATTTCTCAGATAAAACAATAGTTGAATTTTACAGATAAAGGTCATAATAGCAAGAAATAAATTTGATCGATCAGTATTTTCTACTTATTTACATACTTTGACCCAAAATTTTAAATCTTGAAATTAAGAGAAATGCAGCATAAGTGAACAAAAAATGCATTGTAGTTTGGTCAAGACAGGGCCTCCCTGGTGGCGCGGTGGGTTGAGCAATGCACTGTGAAGCAAACCACAGCCACTGCAGCATGAGTTTGATTCCTGCCGCCGGCCAGGGAGGGGACCCACATGGCGCAGCAGACCGCTCCTGCCTCGCCCGCTGCTCCTCTCAGCAGTGTGTTTCAGTCAGTCTGCCTGTTCTGCTCCCCGCTTTGTCTCTGGTGAATCCTCTCACCACCCTGAATTCTGGTCTGTACCCCTGCTCTTGTATGTATAAATAAATAAATCTTTAAAAAAAAAAAAAGTTTGGTCAAGCCATACCACTTAGTTTTTAAAATTAACACTTGAGGTTTGGCATGTTACATACTTTGAGTATGCTTCCCAAGATCAAAATTTATACATTTTTTTCTATTTAAGATCACATCATAGATGATAAAAAAAGATCTCTGTTACTTCTAATGAGGATGTTTATGGGGCCCTATACAGACATTACTAACCTAAATCAAAGGTCTCCATCCAGAAGTAAGATGCACACTTATCTTAGAAATTAAGTTAAATTAGAACTATTAAAAGCCAGAGAAACTGATTAATCAGGAGTTATCTGCAAAGATTCCAGGAGGTGGACTGAAGGAAGTTCCATCTAGGGGTTCCAGGAAGCTACGGGTGGTTAATGACTGTGGGTTAATTAAAGATCTGGTTTACGACTAATCTCAAAAACACTATTTCTACTTACCCTTTCTGTCTTGCTGCCAAACAGGGGTGTAAAACTGAACATTGAAATGTTTAATAGCTAACTTAGAAAGCTGAAGAATTAAAATAGTAAATTACCATGGAAATGCTAAATAGCCAAAATAAAATTGGACATCTTCCTTTGTTTAGCTTGATAAGTGACCTGAATTTTTTCTTGAACAATAAAGATTGATTACTTTGATTCTGCACATTAATTTTGCAGTGTCTATTTGACTGACAGTTATATACATATTTAGAAAAGAAAATGAAGTCATTTAATAATGTGTTTTCATATTAAAAGTTTTGATTTATTTTCATAGACATGTTTGAAATTATAAGCTAACCACTCTTTTCCAATAGGCACTTTTTTCTGTAACCTTTTGATCAGGATGGTGAATGAACATATGCTCTCAACAAATCTTTGACTGAGACAATTTAATTAAACAAGACTTCTAAGTCTTAAGAACACACATGTATACAAATTTTCCCCCACTTTTGACACATGCTTATATTTCTAGACATTCTTATTGTCTGGAAGTCTTATTCATCCAATATAGAGACCCTATTCTTTTGATATCCATGTTCTAGCTTATATTCTTTATGCACACCTTATGCTTGAATATAAAGTTTATAATTAAAATGCTTACCAATTAAATATAAATTTTTACAAAATCTTGTTAAAAATGCAGCATAAATTGTAGTACAGATTGTCATGCAAACATGTTGAAGATGTGACTCAATCATCTTTATTTAAAATAAGCATCTAATATAAATCTTTTGCTACCTTTAAAGTCTGAAACTCGGATCTCCCTGGTGGTGCAAGGGCTTGAGCGCTGTGCAGTGGTGCTGTAGTGCTAATTAGCCGCTGTAGTGCTAATTCAATCCCTACTCAGGGAGAGGACCCACATGGCACAGCAGACCTCTCCTGCCTCACCCACTGCTCCCCTCAGCAGTATATCTCAGTGGATCTGCCTGTTCTGCTCCCCACACTGTCTCTGGTGAATCCCCTCACCCCACCACCCCTGCACCTCTAGCCTGTACCCCAGATCTTGTATGCATAAATAAATAAAATATTAAAAAAAGAAAAGAAATTCTGAAACCCATTATGATAGATATTAGAGCAAATCCTTACTAAGAGGATTTCTAATTTTATGTCACTGTCATTCAACACACTACTTTTAAAACATCTACATGAAAAGTAGCATGCATGGTCAGTGAGGACACTGACTTAAAATCATAGAACATAGATCCCATAACATGGTAGCTCTATAACCTTAGGTAAGTATTCTAGCTCTCTGATCTTCAGTTTAACTACTTCATTAATTGGCTAAGGTCTATTCTCTCAGTCTAACACACTATTCATATAGAATTGATATTTTATCGCTGCACTGGTACTATAAATTCTTAGAGCTTTATAATTAATATCGGATACAGTAACATAATTTAATATTGTTTCCTATAAATATATATTATAGCTACTCCCCCACCTATTTTTAAATGCTTACCTTGTGTTTATAACAATTTGGAAGTGGGAAAGACAAAATTTAACAAATATAGCTAGCCTGAATATTAAAATTATGGAGACGAATTTTCTTACTTATGTATATTATATACTTATTGCTTTGTACTAGGAGAAAAAGAAGTGAAATCCTAAAAAAGTTGCTTTGTCTATCAACAGCTAGGTACCTAAAATGTAAAAGAAATCTGCTAATTGTAAAATCTCCTTTGTTATTTCTTAGTACAACTTTTATAATTCTGCATTTTAAAAGAAACAGAAAAAAAATTTAATGTCTCTGTATTACATACTGATTAAGTCTATGAAATTTACCCTGATATACAAGAATTGAGATCATCATCAATTGAAACATCAGGGTTTCTACAAATGAAAAAGTTTTCAAATATTTAAAGCCACTTAAAGCTATTTCATAATACTGGTAACTGTAGTGTAAATGTGTAATTTATCCAAATAAACCTTGGATACATAGAGTGTCATTTGGAAAGTCACACATGCTAAATATATTTCCTAAATATCACGTTCCCTCAGGGCTGTTGTTAGAATTTTTCTGAAGGTAACTTGACCATTGACATAAAAACATGAAATGTTTTCTTAACATTTCACCAACTCAGAATAATAGATAAACAAAATAACTTCTCCATGTCTTTAAGAAGGTAATATTAGGTTTTCTCAGCCATAAGTAACATGACAAAGAATGCTTGCATACATTTTAAGGATATGCTGGATGCCAGGATGACTCCTTCAGAAGGTCACAAATGTACACACAATTACTTATTAGTTTTCTAATATAATATATTACTTATTAGCTTTCTAATATACTTATTAGTTTTCTAATATAATATATTACTTATTAGTTTTCTACCAACTTCTCTTAGTAGTTCTTATTTCTAATCAGGAGTTGAGGCTGAATTAGCCCAATTCAAAACAGTAATATCTTGACACAGATTAAAAGCTGTTCTTTAAATCCCACTCTGAAACTCACCATGATAACTATTGCTTCATTTCCTGTATTTTTGCCATGTAATCAGTAAAATAATTGCTTAGAAAACTGTTTCTGTCTTTCCCCTCATTTGTGTCAAATGAGTAAGATTCATTTAGGAAAAACAAGTATATATTGTATAAATTGAGGAAGAAAATTTCCCAATTTTGCATTTGAGTAAAACAGATAGCTATACCTCATCATTAAGAAATATTAGAACATTAGCACTTGTTTATTATGCCTCCAAGTGAAAAGTTATGTCTTGTTGTTTTATTTTGCCCTTAAGGTTAATTGATCTGTGATAATGTGATGTGTTAGGCAAATTTAAATATAAAATTGAGACCATAAGTTGCAACAAACCACCCAACAATCTGTTCATTAGTCTATATGCACGCTGAATACATTTCCATGTCAACTTATAGAAATACAGAAGTGTCGTTTGCTCACAAGTATTTGAGTAGATTCAGCATGCTCTCTCCTTTTATGGGTCCTTGGTACATAACAATTCACAAGATAAGGAAGACCTCTGTTTTGTGGCTCTTCTAGTGAAGGGAAAAAGAAACAAAATAAATTGTTAAATCTAAACAGAATTGCATGACTGAAAAAAGCAGGATACTGGGGTGGATAATGACAGGGTTACTCCTTTATATTTGATAGGTTTTGAGGAGACATTTGATCTGAGAATTAAATGACAGATAGGACCTATCCCTAGGGACACAGTCCCCAAATAGAGAATAGCAATGCAAAAGCCAGAGTTATTGAGACACCAGCATGGGTGATGGCAGTGTGCCTGGAATATAATGAGCAAGATGGAGTGGGGCATGAGATGAGCCACAAATTCATCATCATTTTATTCAAAATCAATAGACTCTATCTTGAAGAGTCAGGAAAATTTTCTTACCTCTATTTTAAATGTAGTTTAAGGAAGCATTTTAATCTCATGATCATATTTGATGTCAGTTGTTGATTACTGTTTGTTTCTTACTAGATTTTCATTTTTCTACTATACTCATACTGATAAATTATCCCCTAATCATTTCTGTGCAGTTTAGTTAGCAATTTTCCTCTAAATGAAATGAAATCCACAGAAAGGACTGAGTTCTTAAGATTCTGGAAAAGAAATAGACATTCTGCATGTTCTCCCAGACATTTTCTGTTATTAAGCATAATCCATTAGCCAAAAAGCACCACTTGTAGTAAATCAAAGTTTCTTTTCCATAGAAGCACATGCTAGACTAAAGCAGGGTGAATGTAGTCATAGTTCATAGTTTTAGAACTTAATGATTTTCAATGAATTTTAATTGAAGAGTTGACAAATCAAACAAAATGTCTTTATTTCTGCAAATTCAACAATTTTGTTTTCCCAGGAAAACTCAGCTGAAAGTTCCAACTCTCCTTAAATCAGACTGATTTCAACAAGGATCAAACCTTTTCAAGAAGGAATTTACTTTGTCAACTAATTCGCAAACTGATGAACTGGTATTCACAAAAGTGAGCAATTCAGTATTTTGAACAAATCAAAAATGCGTACAGAAACAGAAAAGGCTCAATGCTTTTTCAGCTGTGTGGACTCACCAGCAGGGCCTTTGCTGGAAGAAAAAAAAAAAAAAAACAGTTCCTTATCTAATGTATACAAGAAATAGCTACATTGGCTTCATGATGGCCTGTGAATATTGGTGCATATAATTTATCTTCCAAACGGGGACACTTTCAAGATTAAAATGAGGTTTTATTAACAATAGCAGGGGGACTATAGGCATTGAACAAGACTATCCCAGGAAAATTCTAACATGTGGTCTGCCTCCCTATCTACAAAGCACAGGCTGGGAACCCTTCAGAAAATTATACTTATCTCCTCAAAAAGAAACATGAAACATAATAAAGTGTAAATATTTTTGATGATGGAAAGACGACTTGGGCCACTATTATCTAAAACCTCCAAGCCTTAGAATTTAGCTTTAGTTTCACTGACTTGTTAGGGTGTATAAGTTAAAGAGACTGAGAATCTTGCAGAAAAATGACTAGCTCTTCAGCTGCAGTAGTTTGAGCATGGAAACACTGGAATTGTGACATATAGAAGCTGACCTGAATGCAACAATAGTCACAGTGTAAACCCACCTAACTCACTTATCACCAAGTATGAAAGTTCACATTACTGGAAGAACAAACACTGAGAATAGTAGCAGATAAATACCTTGCTACCATGAGGGAGTAAATTGTTACTGGCCTTGTTAACACTAATTTTTAACTTGTTAGGTGACCTCTCTAGTGTGGAATGTTAACAGCTAAGTCTTTATGTATAATTAACTTCACCTTATTAAAAACACAGCCAAATGGAGAAAAATGGTATGAAATGGTATGTGTTGTAGAAGGAAAATAAAGCAATAGAGAGGAAGAAGAAATAGAAGGATGTTTTTATAAAAAACAAAATGTGGTATTAGAAAAAGAATACTTAAACAAATTTAAAACTAAAAATTCCCTTTCTTCCTCGAATTTTACTGTTTTTCCCTTCTTGGTAGTCAACTATATTAAATGCAATCAGAATTCAAAGAATTGAAATCTATGCAGGTTTTTTAAAGTACTTCAGATCCAAACAAATTTTGTCCTGCCCAGCAGCGCTGGTCAGTGGCAAAACTGGTTCCAAAACTCATTTCCTAACTCTTGAATTAAGTGCTTTATTTACAAAATTGTTTTGCTTTTATAATATGCTAATAAGTTTATAAAGCATCAAATGGAACTATTTCTTAAAGTTTAGTTTATCATTTTATAATGCTATACTTATTTTATATACAAGCATAAACTATACCTATGTAGTTAGCCACTAATAAAATAGGATTTTTACTTTGGATTTTATTTTTTAAGTTACAGGAAATCAATAAAGGAATCTGTAGGGTAAAGGTTGATCAGGTGTTTCTACCCTCCCACCACTGATGCTGGACACCTGGGGTGCTGCCAGCATTCCAGGGTGGGCATGCGCAAGTGGGCTCACCTGTGTTGGACACAGGCATAAATGGGTGGCGTCACGAGGACACCAGAACTGCGAGGATCGACCACCCAACTGCGAGAACCAACCGACAGAACCGAGAGAACCGACAGCAGCAGCAGCAGAGAGAGAAGAAAGCAACCAAGAGGGTGAGATGCACCGGGGGCTGGGAGGGCTGGCAGCCTCCCGGCCCCCCGGCACCCCTGCCTGCCATTACATGGCCACCTCTACTAAATAAAGCATAAAAAGCCACCGAGGGCTACAAGACTCTCCTTCCTTGACCTGTCTGCCCAGAATCATCCCAAACCTTGCTCCTGTGCCACCCCCTTTCCTGCCGCCACAGAATCTAAGTCAAAAGAAATCATAGGAAGTTTAATCTAATTAGGGTATGATTATAAGGGTGCAATCAGTAGTAGTATTGAAATTAAGAGAAATCACAAAAAAGATCAAAGGTTAAAATAAATGATCTCTGAAGTTAATAAAGACACTATCTGAAGAAAGTATGGTACAATGAAACAACCAGTGAATTCCTAATGTAATAAAAATTAAAAATAAACATGAACAGAAAACAGCTCTCACATTAAAAAAATATTAAACCTGGCCCTCCCTGGTGGCACAGTGGGTGAAGCAACGCACTATGAAGCAAACCGCAGCCACTGCAGCACGAGTTCGATCCCTGCTGCCAACTGAGGAGGTGACCCACATGGTGCAGGCAGACCTCTCCTGCCTGGCCTGCTGCTCCCCTCAGCAGTGTGTTTCAGTCCATCTGCCTGTTCTGCCCCCTGCTCTGTCTGGTGGACTCTCTCACCTCCCCACACCTCTGGCCTGTACCCCAGGGCTTGTATGTATAAATAAATAAATCTTAAAAAAATTAAATCTAATTGGGACAATAAAACATGCAAATTTGAAGCAAATAGAACCAAAAGTTCAAATTCATACAAAGAAAGTGTAGGATTAGAGAAATCAGGTCTTTCCACCCTCCCACCACTGTGATGATGGACACCTGCAGTGCTGCGAGCATTCCAGGGTGGGCATGCGCAAGTGGGCGCACTTGAGTTGGACACGGGCTTAAATGGGCAGCATCATGAGGATGCCAGGATCAACAGGATTGACAGTACTGACGAGCAGCATCAGTAGAAAGCAGCCAAGAGGGTGAGATATGACAGGGTCTGGGAGACCTGCCAGCCTCCCGGCCCCCCTGGCACCCATGCCTGCCATGTACCTGATGCCACCTCTGATGTAGAGAACAATAAAAGCATGAAAAGCCACCAAGGGCTCCAAGACTTCCTTCCCTGACCCGTCTGCCCAGAACCATTCCGAACCTGCCCAGTGTGCCACCCTTTGTGCCGCTACAGAAAGCATTAGTTGCCTGGAACCCTATTTTATTGGGGTATGAATAATAAACACAATGGAAATACCCTTTCAAACTGCAGTACTCTGCATAAGAGATAATATGCATTTACATGATCCTCAATCACAGTGCAAACTTAGTTCATGTCTAAACTGATCTTACAAAATCAAATGGGTTGTATAATGTGAATTAGTACTCACAATTCTCAGTTTGTAAATAGTGAGAGGTAAAATTTGGGTGTGTGGTGTCAACAAGGGGCACAGAACAAGTTCTCGATTCCAGCAGACGGATCAAGGAAGGAGTCCTGGAGCCCTCGGTGAATTTTTTATACTTTTATTATCAGAGGTGACCAGGTACACGGCAGGTAGGGAGGCCAGGGAGCCAGGAGGCTGGCTGGCAGGCCTCTTAGCCCCCAGCACATTTTCACTTTCTGGGCTCTATAGTCTCTCGTCTCTGCTTCCGTTTCTGCTTCTCTTGTTCTGCTGGCATCCTCCTGATGGTGCCCTTATCCACCCGTGTCTAAGCTCAGGTGCACCCACTTGTGCATGCCCACTTAGGCATGTGTGCAGAACTGCAGGTGTCCATTACACCAATGGTGGGAGGGCAGAAAAGCCTGATAACCTTTCTCTGACCCTACAGGTGTGTCCTAACTTGTCAAATTTTTCTAGTTAAATGCTGTATTTTTTTTTTTTTGTGATCCTTGAAATAATTCCTCGCCCAATATTCTGACCTTTTGCATCTAAGCCAACCAAAGGTCAGTTATGTAAGACAGCATCATCTAGAGATCAAGTAAGGTAGAAGTTAGTACCTGAGTCATGGATACAAAGTATTAGACGAAGGATGCAAAGGAATGCCTCAAGTTTAGGACATATTATGTATGACATCAAAGAGAGATATGTTCATATGTACCTAGTTTCCTGGTTTTAAAAAGTAATATCAAAACTAAATAATGCATCTCTTACAAAAAAAATTTAAAAATTAAATTCAATTTTTGACTCACTTGCATTTTCAATCAACAGAAATAGCCAAATCATAGACAGCTTCCTATGTCATAACAAAACATTTCTATGTGTAAACCATTATATAAATATGTATATATCATATATTCATTTTAATAGCAACTGCACATCCATACGTAAAACTTGTTTTTCTGGTAATCTTTTAATTTGAACTTAGATAACTTCTGGAGAGCACAAAATTACCATTCCATAAATCAGTATAGGATATTCCATTCTACGGATATGCTACATTATTCAGTTAGTACCCATTTCAATTATTTCATTTTTGCTGTTACAAATAAAACTTAATAAACATTTTAAATCATTTAGTCACTCATTTTAAACTTTCTGAATAATAAGAGCAATTTTTACTGTTGGTTTGAAATACTGTCAATTTGTCACCTAAAGAGTGTATATAATTCACTCTTAGATGCCTCAATAATATGGGAATATATTTCAGTAAACTAATGCTAACAGAATCTTGTTAATAGTAAAAAGCTTTGCTATCCTGAAAACCATTTTGTTACTTTTTAATAAAATTAAACATTTTAAAAGTTATTGGTAACTTGAATTCCTCTCATACATGTTTGTAATCTCTCACATGTGACCTTGCACATATATTATTTTCTTTGTGTTATTGTTGTAAATTTTCCTTGCATATTAAGAAAATCAAGTATATCCCCTGTTTTATTGTTCATTTTTGCAGATGTTTCTAATTATGGACAAGAATCACCAATCTTTAACTATGGCCTCTAAATTTATCCTCACACATGGGAAAGCAATAGTACTCACATAGATGCCCAATTTCACTGAAGTTATTTTCTGTAATTTGGTGACATCAACAATGAGAGAAAAGTAGTATCCCAACTTAAATTTTTGCCAGAGTTAACCAGTTCTTCCCTAATTGTTATTGAATCTATCATAAATTCCTATGATATAACCTGTGAAATTTGGCATACATTTGAATGGGTTACTTGAATAAGTATAGTTTTACTAATCTGCATAAATAATCGCAAAATGTTTATATATGTTACAATATTGTACTATATTTTAAAATTAATATGGATTTATACCTTATCACTATTTTAGATATTCCTTGATAAAGCCTTATGTTTATTTTTCCATGTTACTAACACTTGTCAATTTTACAAGAATTCTTATTATTTTCAAACATGTTATACACATTTATAAATTGACAGAGTGAGAAATTACATTAATAGTAGTGAACATTTTTATATATGAGCAAGATGTATCTTCTTACTGATCAATTTATATACTCAAGTATAAGTGTAAACCTGCTCTACATCTCTATTTGCTACTGCAAAACAAACCTTTCTGTCCATGACATTTAATGCCTATTATTGTATAAAAACTAGTAATTATAATATTTTCTCCTTCATTCTATTTTATTGCATTCTCTTTTCTGAGTTCTCCATTTAGTTTCATTCCTTGGACTTATTGTGTATGCCATACCATAACTCCAATGGTTTCTTGTAGTTCCTAATTTTGAAAACCATTTATATATAGTATCTTATTATAGAGTTTAAAAAATTCTTAACTATCTTAAATAGTGACAATGATAGTAGTCATCATTTTTGTTTCAGATGTTAATGAGAAATTTTGTTTTACAAGTAATCATGACTTTGTGTTGAGGTACATATCAAGGGAAAAATCTTCTAAATTTTAATATATTCATATCTCTTAAAATTCAAGATATGGAGGTGATTTTTTGCCAAATTAATGCAAATGTGTATTTATTTATTTATTTATTGTTGGCTTGTCCCTGTTTCCTTTTATTTAAGTTAATTAACTTTTCTTCCAATGTTTGCTCTTTTCTTGGTGTAGTCCCCTTAGAATCCCCACTACCAATTCACCCATGCAGCAGAACCATATTCCCTTGTCCTCCTCCTGTCGCTACCTGATCCCAATCCCTACCTCTTCCCTCCATAATGACTCTGATTTGTAGTTGTATTTTTATTTTTGTTTTGTTTAGTTGTGATTTTGTCATTGTTGTTGATGTTATTTTTCTTTTCATGATCCCCTATATAACTCCTATAAGTCAGATCATCTGGTATTTTTCTTTTTCCTTCTGACTTATTTCACTAAACATAATCCCTTCAAGCTCCATCCATGTTTCTGCGAATGTCTCTAGTTTACCTTTTCTGATTGCTGAATAATATTCCATTGTGTATATATACCACATATTCTTGATCCAGTTCTCTATTTTTGGGCATTTGGGTTAATTGCAAGTCTTACCTACTATAAATAATGCTGCAATAAGCAGATAGGTGCATATATCCTTTTGAATTAATATTTTTGTGCCCTTTGGGTAAATCCCTAGGAGTGGCATCGCTGGGTTTCATGGTAATTCTATTTTTAGTAGACTAAAAAACCTCAATACAGCTTTCCATATTGGTTGGATCACAGACGTGCATTTAAAATAAACTGATTCAAAAGAATACCTGCACCCCTATGTTTATAGCAGCACTCTTTACAATAGGTGAGACCTGGAAACAACCTAAATGCCCAAAAACAGATGAGTGGATCGGGAAGCTGTGGTACATATACACGATGGAATGCTATTCAGCAATCAAAAAAGAAAAACTAGGCACATTCATAGGAACATGGATGGAACTGGAAGGGATTATGCTCAGTGAAGTGTCAGAAGGCAAAAGAAAAATACCAGAGGGTTCCTCCCCTAGAAGGAATATAAGGGAACCAAATAAGGATCAAGGAAAGGAATAAGAACAATAAATAATAATAATAATAACAATAAAGACACAAAAACCAAAAATGAAAAGACAAGGACATTTGATGGGAAGATGGGAGCACTGGGGACTGAAGTGATGGTGCACTGGTGATATGGTGATGGGGAATACATGGGAATTGCAATTGATGTCAAATATATATAAATTTTAAAAAATAATAAAAAAACAGACATTTCCTCTTTTACCTATACATATGGTAAATTATACAGAGAATTACCTAATACAGATCAACACGTGCATCCTAACGTGAACCCTACTTTATCACATGATCAGGGTATATTATTTGTTAGTGCATTGGTAATACCGATTCATAATCTCATTTTATAGATATTCAGCAATGAAATTAGTTTATTTAATTTTATGTGTAGTTTTTATCATGTTCTGCTGACTTATAAAACTGTCTTAATACTTTTAGGTTCTTCGTTGCCAAAAACAACCTGGATAAGTTTTCTATACTTCTTGTTTTTAGGGAGTTTGCTTTCAAACCTAGTGGTCTATACTTTATTTTTTTAAATCTAACACCTTCTTAAATGTTTTTTATTGAGGTAACATTGACTTATATCACTGTTATTTTTGAAAGCATAGGATATTCCCTTTCCCATTAGGTATAGTTACCAATAGTGGCCTCACATGTTTCTGAGGCTTACTATTTGAACTCATTCTATATCTTTTGTGATTATGAATCTCTTCTGAGATCAAATTTGGAGATTTATATATTCTTATGTCATCATTTCATTCAGGATATAAATTTACTGGAATAAATGTAAACAATTATTTTTATAAGCCATTTTATTCATGTTATACCTGTGATTATTCTGTCGCTCTCATTTCTAATTTATGTACTATTCCTTTTAAATTAGATTTACTAGTATTTTTTTTCTGTTTCTGCACTCCCATACAAGCAACTGACTTTTGCTTTAAATAACAATTCTATACTACTTTGTATTTGATAATTCAGTAAGTTTCTCCTATTGTCTTCATATTCCTTCTATTTTCCTTGGAATCATTTCTTTGGTAATTAATTTTAATCCACTCCTTTAAATTAATTTTTAATTAGTAGTATGTATGTAAACATGTGGTTCTTAAATTCTTATTGTATGACACTCAAAAATTGATATGTTTATATCACATAATTTAAACACAAAAATTAATCACTTTTCAGAACTGTGCTCTCTATGAGAAGCACTAATGGGAAGTCCTGATGACTGAAAAAAATAAAGATCTCTGCACTAATGTAACAAATTACTGTATAATAAAATACTCTTATTAAAATATCAACGTATCTATTATAAAATCAAGTGGATCCTTAATTCTATGCTGCATGTATTCAAATGTGTAATAAACAACCAATAGGAATTCAGAATACAAAACAGGTGATGAAAGGTTTCAAATAGTTT
This sequence comes from Galemys pyrenaicus, assembly GCA_019455555.1. Lineage (NCBI taxonomy): Eukaryota > Metazoa > Chordata > Mammalia > Eulipotyphla > Talpidae > Galemys > Galemys pyrenaicus. Next base: position 352,536 of record JAGFMF010011836.1, on the reverse strand, counting down.
TTATATTTAAAGTGAGCCCTCACCAGTTTTTAGGAAGTGCACAGGATTGATCAGGTGACCTAGTTTCTAGTAGCATATCATAAGTATGACTCATATCTGTGCCTTGGTTTCTTCAACTTCCACTATAAATATAGTCAATATTTGAAAATTCAAATGAAAAATGCAAATTATCATAATTAAATTATCTTTAAAATGTCTCTGGTAATATAATATGCATTTTCATGCTCCCTAATGTGTGCTCCTTAAAAAAAATACTTAACGAAATATATTCCCTATCTTGATGGAAGAAAAAGTAAGGCAAATGGTTAATATTACTGGTTATGTAGTCACACTTATAGCCTGTCCTCAGTTTGAATGAAAGAACTATAAGTCATTATATTGAGCAAACTATTGTAACAAAAGGACGAAATTGGTCTTCAATTTTCTCCATTATAAGGTTTGATGGTTCTATAGCAATTTTTAACAAGAAAATTGAGAAAACCTGGCTAAAATTACTCACTATTTGAAAGGATAAAAATATCAAACAAAAACCCCACAAAGGTAACCGAGGCCTTAAAAACATAGCTAGTAAAATCTTGTAGATATTTTTTGCCACTGTAGATCATCAGGCAGAAAGCACCACAAAGAAGATAATGCATTCTCCCTCCAAAAGCTTATAGACATGTAAACCCATTGTATTTAGAATTTCTTTTTATTCTCTGCTAATAATCATGATACAATTCACAATCAACTTATAAACCAATTAAAATTTTCATTTTGCATATGATATGACTGGGGATAAGTTTTAAAATTTGAGAAGAAATATTTGCCACATAAATAAGAATTATTTCATCTATAGTTGAGGATCTAGGAAAAATATGCATATGAGGAATGATCACAGAATAATAAGGCATTAGTGAGTATAGTTATTTATTTGTAATGAACCACAAGAGATTTGGCAGCAAATCTGAGTAATATTGTAGAATGTCTGTATCATAAGAGCCCTGCAATATAATCAAATATAAATGAGTCAAGTATAAGCCAGTTAAGCATAGCACAGTAAAACAGTAACAGGAGGGCAAAATTCCAATTTATCATATACTAAGTACTATAACACATTGTTGGTTGATGAGTTAATATATATGAAACACTTGGGACATATAGTAAGTGCTATAAATAGTTAGCTATTATTGTTATTGTTATTAAAATAGTGACATTTTAAGAATAGTCATAATTGTTCTTGTAACAGTTTTATAATTTAACTAGCCCATAAAAGTGATAGATATTTCTGCAGATTACCATTATAATATAGACAAGATAATAGACAAAAACAGTTCAAATATATATTAAAATAAATCTTAATATTAAATAATCAGCAAATAAGTAATATAAAATAGATATTATAGTAGTGCACATGGTGTTTTATAAATATATTAAGGGTCTTGTGAGTGCTCTTCTCTTTCTATCTCCCTATCTATTGAGGCCACAATGACATTTTCTGAGTTAATTATTTAAAATCATTTTACGGTTAAAAAAAAATCCAGCAGGAGCTAAGAAATCTAGAGAGTGAATTCACAAAACAAATGAACACATTAGTGAGAATACTGGATGTCATTAAATTACTACCTTGACATGCAAGTATGTATTCCAGTCACTTTGGTCTTTGGGGAGGGAAGCAAGAAGCAGGCCAATTAGATGATCCTTGAGTTACCTTAGGAATCCAGAGTTGCTTCAAAAAGACTTGTAAAGTGTCCATATTACCTGAAGACTATTAGGAAGATACATTAGACTCTAGAGATTTCAGCAGAAATTGTGGGCTTATAAATGGGAACACGAGGGACTGAGGTGATGGTGCACTGGTGAGATGGTGATGGGGAATACATGGGGATTAAAATTAATGGCAAGTATATGTAAATTTTAAAATATTTTAATAAAAAAAGGAAAAAAATTAAATATAAAAAAATTATAAAAAAAATTATATTCAAGATGATAATCTGGTTGTTCCTATAAGATCTATGGATAAGGCTGACACAGCTAAATGCAGCATGAAATTCATTATTTAAAGTACATGGCTTTCTAGTAAGATAGTCAGAATCTTAAGTAAGTTACTTTTCAACACAAAATTATGGTCCTCTGTTCCAAACACTGTAAGTGATAGATTTCACCAAAGTGAAATTAAAGCAAAGCAGTTATTTATATCACACTCTACAAGACACCATAGTCTGCTTCTTCTGTTCCTAGAATATAGTAGGCAGAGCAGTATTACACTAGCCCTCAAGTGTAGAACGTTTTGCAAGTTATTAAAACTAGTTCTATGACTGTTTTTCTTTTTTCTTGCATTTTTATCCATTTTTTTGTTCCTGTTAGTAAGATTAGGTCTGAGTTTTTCAGAGAAAAATCAAATAGAGCACAATCATTTTACAATATCAAGTATATGAAATGGATTTTATCTTAATATCAAGAGCATGACTGAAACATAAAACAAACATACATCCAGATAAAAAAATAATACACGACCACTCCCCTGACACCTTCTCAAACTCAAATGTTTCCTCATTGTTTTATTGTCATCATGTTTTTCTTTCAACATTAAATGTGGGTACAATGCTATTTTGTTAGGTTCCTTCTGCTCTTTCCTTGCTGTAATCTCTCCAAAGAAGTTACCCATGCTTCTTCCTTCTGATGTTCCCTCTGCAATAAAAACCTGACCAAATTAGCTTTGATCTAAAGTTCACATTCCAGTTTGTAGTGGTTTAAAAACACACTTCCCAACATTTGACACTTGTCCCATTGAGGTGTAGAGTCAACATCCTCTCACCTTGAATCTGGGCTCTGTGATTGCTAACAAATAGAATAAGCAGAAAAGATACTATGTCAGTTTCGGGATTTAGGTTATAATAGGCAGTTTCACATCCTATCTCGAAACTTGCTCTCAAAACTCTGCCACCCTGCTATGAAGAATTTCAATCAGTTCCTTGGGGAAGATATAACGTTCCTGGCCCACAGACTTAACTGAACTCCCAACTGATATCCAGAACCTGGACCTCCCTAGTAGCGCAACAGATTGAGTGCCACACTGTGAAGCATCTGATATCCAGAACCTAATATCAGCCATGCTTAGGGAGTTGCCTTAGTGTTGGATCCTCTGCCCTTCAAGTCAGCTTCCTTACCTGATACCTTGTAGAGCAGAAAAGGAGTTCCTGACGAGTTCAAAGAACAAAATAGAGCATTATTGTAACTGACACCATAAGTTTTGCAGTAATTTAATAAATAAAAAATATAAATGAAATAATCTCTTACATGTAAAAAATGCTCATTTAATTCCATCTCAAATGATTCTGTTCATGTGTATATCCCATTGCATCTTATGGAAAGTGAAGGAAAAGATAAACAACTGGGAGTATATCAAACTAAAGAACTTCTGTACAGCAATTCAATGGTAGCATGACCTCAAGTAATTTTTCTTCCAAGATCTTTTGTTCACTCTATTTTAGTAAACAGTTTCAGACTTTTTTCCCAATCTATGATTAGTGATATCATAATGCAAACTAAAATCCACATAAAAAGTTAGATGGTACTTTTCTTTATAAATGTATCTTTATAGAATAATTAAGAAGGAAATTCCTTCAATAACAAGTCCTCCCATATTAAATCATTACTTGAATAACAAAAAAATGTGATTACTTTTTAGAATTTATCTATGGAAAGCTGTGCCTACTGCTGGGAAAGAAAAATAATCATGATGGCACATGAAGAATGAATCATTACTTAAATTATACAGGGTCTTCCTGGAGGCTCAGGGGTTAAGTCTTAACACTATCACCCCTATGGCTTAAGTTCGATCCCTAGCCAAGTTGCTAACCCACATACTGTACTCAGACCTCTCCTGTCTTGTCTGTTGCTCCCCTTAGCAGTGTATTTCAGTAAAATCTGCCAGTTATGCTCCCTACTCTGTTTCTGGTGAATCCTCTAACCCACACACACACACCTCTGGCCTTTACCCCAGTTCTTCTACACAACTAAATAAATATTACACAGATATTCACATATGAGCTAGTTATTTACATGCAGTGTAGCAACCCTGATTCTCAATCTAGAGTAAGTACACATGAAGAATGTGTTTTATTTCTTAAGTACCTCAAGTCACCAAGGTGCAAATCATAGTTACCTAGTTGAAAGTGTGAGAAATGAATTTGAACACTGAACTTTTCATTTCTAAACACACTGTTTTCTTAACTCAACAATGAAAAGGGAAAAATTTATATTTCAAAACCATCATTAGTCAATATATGTACATTAAGAATAATTGCAAGCAAGATGATAGCGCAATACATTATTTGTGACAAAGTATACCATATTTGTGACAAAGTAGACTATCTCCCAAATTATATGACAAGTTTGAAAATTAATATAATTTTTTGAGGGACTCATTTATTTATTTATTTATTTATTTCCATTTATTTAAGGACCCAGACTTTCCCCATATGTTGTACTGTCATCTCTACCAATAGCTTCCTGGATATCAGATGCAATACAAATGAGAACATGGGACAGGCACACTGGAATTTAAATGTGTTGGCAGCAGTGACACACACATGACTTCTGGAACATTTCATTGGCTAGAGCTAGTCATGAAGCCCCACCTAACTGCAAAGGATCTTAGAAGTGGAGTCTTCCTGTGAGGTTATAGCTAGTAAAAAACTGATTATGTGAAAGTACTACACATCTTTACCACAAATAATAAGACTGTTCACCCTGAAGGGAGTATAGGATTTTAGCACAAGCATATTTACTAAGAATGTCTTCATAAATCGCTACTTATATGTTGCAAATTATACATTAGCTCTACATCACTTTTAATTTACAAATATATACCAAAGATTTTCCTCTCAAAACAGATACTGGCTATGCTATATAGGTTTATAGAAGGGCATATTTGCAGTTCTTATTACTAGGAGTCTCAGAAATACATAAAATAACTCAGTTTTAATTGTTCTAGATTTAATAGTTCTATTGTTTAAAAATCACTGCAACAGAACAATTTTTTTGAAGAAATGTAAGTTATTTAAAACACAGAGCTTCCCCACACATTTAAAAAGTGTAAGGAGGTTTATTCACAGATGAACAGTTGTGTTTTTTTTTTTCCTGCTAAAATGCAGTTATATTTCCAAAAGGTGGAAAATAGTAAAGATAATTGATTTTTTTTTAAATTGTGTAGAAAACTCTACCTGTTAAATTACAAATTGAAATCTCTAAAACAGTAGTCAGAAAACTTTTTCTGTAATAGGCCATATAATAAATTATGCTTTGCATCAGCTATTCAATTTGGCCCTAATGACACCAAAGTAGTCATAAATAAGAAGTGGTGAGAGTTGCTGTGTTTCAAAAAAAGTTTACTAACAACAAAAAAATAGTGTGTCCAGATTTGAAATGAAGGCAATAGTTTCTCAACCTCTAATCTATAACCCTGAAATAGCACCAGATATTCTGTATCTAATTATTTATAAATGTAATCTATTGGAAAAAAATATAAACAGAAATTAATTGGAGTTAACATATATGTTTGTTATCAGTAATGTTTAATCATACTAAATCTGAAAATATGTTTAAATCAAATAGGTTATAATATACTTTTTGCCCTATATGTTAGTGCATAAAACAGTCCAGTGATATCTTTGGATAAAAATCTTTAAATTGTAAATTTAAATTCAAATATTATCATTCCATTCAGAGTATATCCCAATAAAAATTGGTAAAAATATTAGTTTATTGGATAAAAATAATTCTTTTTTTTTAAGATTTATTTATTTATGCAAACAAGCACTGGGGTACAGGCCAGAGGTGTGGGGGTGAGAGGATTCCCCACAGACAGAGCTAGGAGCAGAACAGGCAGATCAATGGAAGTACCCTGCTGAGGGGAGCAGCGGGCGTGGCAGGAGACGTCTGCTACACCATGTGGGTCCCCTCCCTGGGCGGCAGCAGGGATCGAACTCGTGCTGCAGTGGCTGAGGTTTGCTTCATAGTGCGTTGCTTAACCCACTGTGCCACCAGGGAGGCCCTGGATAAAAATAATTCTTAACTTCAAATATAGAAAAGGTTTTGACTCAGTGTTAAGTCTTATTTTATTCAAGTATGATCAACTATTGCTTTTCAGTACATATAAGAGAAAAAATATATCACAATAAATAAAATATATATAATCAAGCACACACAAAATTGAAGTGTAAAGGTAAAGCACTAAAACTTACACAAAAGTCAGTGGGAACAACTTGCTTACCGCTCAGAATATTTTTGCTTAATACTTTATCATTTCTCTCATTCCTAAAATGTTAGCAATTCATTATATGGCAATTATAAAAGAGAAAGTAATGTCTACAAGTAATGTTAGAACTCATTGTTCTAGAAATGCAGTTGCAATTACAGATACTATGCTGAGTATATTTTAAGGGCACAAATTTTATGATTTTTTTCTTCTAAATTGGTTGTATTAATAAGGTCAAGATAATTAATTTGTATTCCATCACTCCAACTATTCAGTACAATAAGCAGTTATATCAGTATTAAAATGTTTTTTCTTCAAATCATTACTCAGTGATAATTCATTAACATTATTTTATTTGTAAAAGCAACTATATATTTTTTGTTCCAAATATGATGGCATTCATTAATTCTTAAAGTAAATATTATCTTAACCCAAATGTTATTAATTTATTATCTAATCAATATTGGCACAATGGAAGAACCAGAAGACAGAGTTTGAAATTGAGATTTCAAGTCTCAGGTCTTAACATTTATTTGCTGTGTGATGTTGATCAGAACATAACTTCTCTGAGTTTGTGTCTTATCTATAAGATATAGGAAAGGATATTTTCTCTTCCTGATTCTATGTTGTGAGGATCTCATAAAATAGAATACTTGTAAACAACTTAAATGCTGTAAATTGTACAAATGTGATTTATTGCTATTATTTCTCTAATCTTCCTTTTGGCTAAAAAAAGTCATTTACTAAATTGACAATTTAACTACTCAAGAAATAAATGACTGCTTTATCACATTCATAAACAATATGTAACCAATCACTGTGCTCAAAGGCCAAAATCTCCATATATTAGAATGACTAAGTTTTCTCTATATTAGAACAAATGTTGTAACTCAATATATATTACTCAAATACACCTTAGGTATTAATTGCTATGTTCAACATAATAAATGTGCATTTTACCCTTAGAGAAATGTTTGTTTATTCCTAGTATGCATAGAGCTAAAATGAGTAAATCTTTGCTAATGATCATGAAAGTCCCCTTTAGTTTATCTCTTTAAGTCACTTCAGTAGACTTTCATAGAATACTTAGATATGTAGATGGGGAAAAGTAGTCTTCAAATCCAATATATATTAAGTTTTATAAATCACATACCAGACTTCATTTATAGAATTCAACAACTAAATCCAAAATGTACTAAAGATTTCATGTTCAATCAGTATAGTCAGTCTTTTTTAGTGATGTCCTACATCTGAATAAAGAAAATAAGGAAAGTTCTATAAGAGAATCCCTATATATTTTTTAATTTTTTAAAAATTTATTTTTATTTATGCATTAAGAACTGGGGTCGGTGTAGTCCTTAGGTGCAGGAGGTGAGAGGACTCACCAGACAGAGTGGGAAGCAGAACAGGAGGATCTACTAAAATACACTGACAGGGAGCAGTGGGTGAGACAGGAGAGGTCTCTTGTGCCATGTGGGTTAACTTCCTGTCTAGGGATTGAACTCAGGCCTGAATGGTGATAGAGCTGAGACTTAACCCCTAAGTCACGAGGGAGACCCTCCCTATATTTTTTTAAAGAACAAACAGTCTTGAGACTTCAGTCTGACCCTTGACCAGATGGATGCCCTGAAGTTTCTGAATGTAGCTCCTAGGCAGCAAAGGAAGAAAAAGTCAATAAAAAGGGGTAGAAGACATACTGGAGCTCCCCAGGATTGGTCTCTTATCATCTGCTGAGCTCTCTGTGGTTGAGCACTCCCTTTGCCTGTTATATTTCTTCCCCATAACTTCAAAGAGCTAGTTTATGCAAACCTCTCTGTTTTGTGTACATGTGCTTGTAAGAGAAATGTCAAATATAAGTCATTTTAATAGGTGGCTCAAAACACCTTTATGTTTTTGCTAATGGGGCCTTCCTGGTGGTGTAGTGGGTTAAGCAACACACTATGAAGCAGACCGCAAACACTGAAGCACGAGTTTGAGCCCTGCCACTAGCCAGGGAGGGGACCCATATGGGGCAGCAGAGCTCTCCTGCCTCGCACGCTGCTCCCCTCAGCAGTGTGTTTCAGTTGATCTGCCTGTTCTGTTCCCCACTCTGTCTTTGGTGAATCATCTCACCCCCACACTTCTGGACTGTACCCCAGTTCTTGTGTGCATGAATAAATAAATATTTTAAAAAAGTGTTTTTGCTAATGTAGTTAAATGGACCAAAAATATATATATATATGATTGACAACCCTTAATCAAGAATATCTTAAACTGTAAACGTAAACTGTAAAAGACCTAGTCTGTCCAACTGAGTCATATTTATTTTTTTAAATACACCATATTATGCATTTCTGCATGGTGCATTCCATATTAAGATAGGTTATTATCCTAATGTGGCAGCCCTGCAGATCAGCTCCAAACAGTTATAAATACATGCTTTTAAGTAATATGGTGTCTGCTGCTGTGGTACTGGTTTTTAAAGGAACAGAGAGATGCTCAGGTAAAATCATGTATATTATACAGTGAAGATTTTTCCAATTTTACTCTTAGCATTGGTTTCCTGAATTATAAAGTAGACATTTTTCCTCAATTTGCTGTTATTTGAGTAATTGGCATTCTGTTGGTAAATTATACTACACAATAAAATGTGCTTTGATTTTTTTCAGAAGTGTATTTTCTTATTTATGCTTTGGTCCTTGCCTTCTTTTAGGGTGTAATGAACCATTTGCTAGAAATTTAAATATAGAGCAACTGTGCTATAGAAATAGAAATGAACATCAACGATATTCATATGGTAGCAAACAGCTTAAAATAGTAATTCCTTTAAATATCATATTTTCTATTATAAAATGCTTACGCATGATAAAATTGGGTCAAAGTATTTTCAGGTTAAACAACAGCTCAATCTCCTCTGCTAGCTCTGTTTACTAATATGGTTTGTTTTCATTTTTGTCACTAACAATTTTGCAGAAATTTGTTCCCTACCCTAAATTTTAGTTCCTTTACTTCCCCATCATTGCCACATTCTTGTAGTCTTTTAACACCTCTCAGTTCTGCATTTATATTTTTCTAACAATGCTTTACTGATTCTAGAAGAGTTATCAAATAAATGAGTAGATTTTTTTTTAATCCTAAGGTTTTGGAGGGTATTATCATGCTTGAAAACTACTGTATTTAAGCATATTTAAATTTTGAGAAAATTTCATGTAACTGGAACTGAGCTTTCTTTCACAATACTCTATTCATATGTTTTCTATGAAAATTGTGTATATACAGTATTTAATCCTAACATTATCAGTGTATATCAGCTTGTGGTAATATTATCCTCCCTATTTAACTAGATTTATTAATCAATCTAAGCAGTTTAATACCTACTGTTATCAAAGATTTTTCTTTTAAAATAGTGTTAACTTGCAGATTTAAAAGAAAAAAAGCTTATTGTCTTCCTTTTCAATTTTCCAGATGTTACAGTCAGCAGAGTGATAATGTTAGCAATCTGGCATTAAGATTTAGAAATCTCACTTTATGATATTATAGGGACTTTCATAAATACTCCATTATTCACTCTGAAAAAAAAAAATAAATTGGCATGCTAGTCCCATCACCCAGTTTTTGGTTTACCTCACAAAACTGTTATTTCTTTCATTTCAACTAGACAGTAACAAAATTTTCAAAGAACGGTTTTGTTGATTTTCCCAATTCTCTCAAACTTTGCAATATTAAATCACTGTCCTATTTGCATGTGAATACCTTACAACAGTATTTCTTTTTAAAGATACTGTGGTAGTTATCAGCCCTGGGAATTAATCCAAATAACAGTCTCTGAAGATGGCTTTCTTTAGTACCTAATCAAAAGCATCAATGCCATGACAGCAGCCCTGCTGAAAATCCTGTCAGATTTCATTTATCTGAACACATTGGATAAGTGAGTTAATTTCATTTTATCCTTATTTGGTTACTTTGAACCATCTTCTCAAAGTCTTATTTGAAATTGTATTTTGTAGTTTTACAAACCAGTATTAAATCATTCTCCCTCCCAGGTCTACTCAATTTCTTCTAAAAATTTAAGACAAATGACAGTACTTTTAGATCCATATGGTATAAGGGTCGTAGGCTTTTAATATATTCTGGAAAAATTATCATCTAATCCTCAAAGGTTAGAAATGTGGCATATAGGAAACAATTCTCCCCAAAATAATTTTAAACATTCATTTAACACATTCAAGGCAACAGCACTGAACACAAATTCCACCCATAAAATTATTATATAAATCTAATTGTTCAAATATGGCATATGCATGAACCAATCAATCACCTAATCTCTATACACACATAATCTCTATACACACATAATCTCTATTCACACATAATCTCTATACACACATGTGGGAATTTATGAATCAGGAAACAAATGCATGAAGACATAGAGATGATCTCATGATGGAATAATTAAGAAAGTTTTCCTAAAACCAGTATCAGGAGGACTTTGGGACCTAAAAATAGGTAGGTAAGTGGGATTAATGAATGGAAATTATCCCAGTCAAGTGGACAAAGACAACAAGAAAAGTTTTGGAAGTGGTAGAAAGAAGAAAGCATAGTGTTGAGGGGTGTGGGGTGGGGAAACAAAATTCCAGATTTGAATAAAGATTTTCTTTTAAACAGTTTAAAAAAATAAATGTGACTTAGCTATGTAAAGATTTTAGAAAGTATTTCATATAAGATTGAGTTATTGGAAAGGGCAGACATATTACTGTGCAGGGATATACTAACATAAGCATAAGGCAAAAATTACAGAAACAATATATAAAATAGACAATGACTAATTATTATCCTTTTCAACATTGTTATTTAACTTTTAAGTTTTGAGATTGGATAAAATTACCCCTAATTCTTTCACAGCTCTAACAATTTAAGGACATAATTAACAAACAAACAAAAAAGCTGCACTATATTCTTCAGTGGACTAAGAAGTCCAAAAAGTCTTAATGGGAACTAAGGCACTTTGAATAGGATCTTATAATGTGTAAGAAATTCAGAAAATTGAAATGGAAAATGAGGATATTTGAGATTTTTGAAATAGTGAAACTTTGATAAATAAGATTACTTTTCATTTTCCCTTCCTATTGTAAAATTATATTCTAGTCACATTTCTATTAATAGAAAGTGGGTTCAAACATCTTACCCTGGGAACTGAAATATCTACTTATTACAAGACATTTTTTTGGGTAGAAAAGAATAAGCACAAAGAGTTGCAAGTTGAAGATACATATATTTTAATGACCTAACATTTGACTAAGAAGGCAATGAATAAGAAGTAATGAGAATGCATTGAGTAGCTAACATGTGCTTTTGTCCATTTTGATTTAACAATTAAGGCACAGTGTAAATGTTTTCCAGATTACCTTTCTTGACCCCTCACACTACTATAAACTTAAACTCCTACAAGAAAGCTAAGGTAAAAATATCAAGTCAGCAACCAACAATTCCTGTTTGTTAAATTTGATCTGTGAAAGTATCAGCAGGGTTCAGGTAGTCAGGAAAAACTAGGTCTACCTGCCTAACATAGGAAAACCAAAATGCACAAACTAAAATGCACTCACTTATAATTTTATGCCATGAAAAAATGTTATTATTATTTGGAAATCTAAAGCTTTCAATGAGAGTAGCATAGTTGATGTTGATAGCTACAGCATAAACAGACCAAAGTTCAAAAAAATCCTACTTGCACATATGTTGCCCACTAGCATCCTGTTACTGCTCTGTAATTAGAAAGTCCCATTTAGTGAAGCTTTTCTGCTCTCTGGGGGTTATAAATGGTTCAGGGTCTTAACACTGATTACACTTTTCACAATATCTTCTTACTTAAGGTATTTTCTAAGTTTATGTAGCATCTAAAATTTATACAAGAACATTTTACTATTTAAAACCAGCTCATGCTACTACTCTTTAGCTCCTTATCCTTGACAACTATAAAGAAATAAGTTTTAAAGATTTATTCTTGTTATGTATCATCTTCAAGTTTTTTTTTTCTTCAACTCTATTATCAGTTTCTTTTTTTTTCATAATTTGCCTTGGATTTTACCTACAGTACTTTGCTGGGAAGAGAGTATTCAGTATTTTTTGGCTTGGTTAATAGAATCAGAATTTTTAGATTTAGATATAGGATTTATGTGATCAAGACACCTCCATTATATAGCTAAAAATATAGGGATAGACTTAGAGAGGTAAAGATAATAAGATAAGTTAATCAAGATTTCTCACCTATTTGATGGCAAGAATTTTGTTATCTCAATTATCTCATGATTTTCATGTTTCTTATATTATCAAATAAATATTTACTGAGTACCTTTTAAGTGGTAAGAATGATGTAAGGAAAAGCGTAAACAAGTCACCATCTCTCAGAGTGTCAGCCTAAGGTATAAAAATAGAAAATAAAATGTGATAAAACAAGCCTGGTATTAAGTATAAAAGGGCAACATATCTTCTAGTCTCAAGTGATCAAACAAGATTTTGTGGAGGGAGATATGTGTCATTTGAGAATAGAAGAGTTAACAAACTGAAGGCCAAGACACAAAAAGAGACAGCTCACCAAAAATGAAAGGGGTGGATTGAATGATAGGCAAAAAGAGATTAGACTGGTTGGTGTGTATAGATTATGAATGACCTTGAAGATTTACTAGTACATTTATATTCTTTTGAAATCCATTATGAAGGCATAAGTAGGAAGATTTATTAAATTTGTCTTACAAAATGATAAATCTGACTATGATATGGGAAATGAACAGGGCATGGGTGGCTAAGTCATAAGACCAGAAAACTAGCTGAACTATTGTGTAATCTATGCCACATACAGTGATAGTTTTGATTTACATTTGAAAAGTAATGAGGCATCTCTCATATTTAGAAAGTAGATCTTCTTTAGTGTATTTATATTACCAGGATGAAAGAGAGAAATGCATTTGATGGTTAAAAACAAATAAACCTTAGCAAGCAACAATTTCATATTATGACATTAAGTTTATAAACCTTAATTATTGAAAAAACTCAAGGCAGTTCACTGGCGGACTTCAGTACTAAACTGGATAAATCATGACCTCAGTGCTAGGGCAGTGTTTCCCAGCCATGGATAGACATTGCTTATTTTAAAATGGCAAAGAATTACAAAAAGAAAAAGAATTCTTAGTATTCCACAGTATCAGAATAGAATATTTACTTGAAGAGTTCCCCCATTCAATTGCATAAATAAGTGCCAAAATACCAGCCAAGATCTTGATTCTTCTGCCAATTCTGACAAGTTTTGTGGTTGAGAAGTTACTCTTGTGTAAAACTAATTTTTTAAATTATTATGAGGTCTGAAAACTGGGAATGAGAAAGGGAATAAGTAAAATCGAACAACACTATTGCATGTTAGTTAAAATTTGTCCATTACCTACCACGAGAATGCTATTTTTTTAAAGAAAGTACTTACATGAAAAATTCCATAATTTTACTTAAAAAAAGTGTAAGTTTCTATTCATGCAGTGGTACATTATGGTCATGAATTCTGAGAAAAAGTAACTCTAAAATTAGAAAAAATATCTGGTTGTTACACATAGCAACAGGTGCTATGTACATTCAAACTTGTCTTTTATGCAAATTATGAAAATTATTACAATGTTAAACTAAGAAAAATATGCAATGTTTTATATTAATTCTATCTATGTTGATCTTTTAACACTTTCCTTAATTGTCAAGTACTAATTTTTTTAACTCATTAACTATTTCTTTAGAAATTCCCATCAATAAAATGAAGGAGATCAAGTTATAAAAGAATACTGAATAGGAAAGATTTTTGCATATAATCACTATGGTTTTGTTGTAAGATTTTTAAACAACTGGTATATCTCTACCTTTCCATACTCATCTTCCCTTACCCACATGTAACCACTGCCTCTCTGACCTAAGTTCTAGGGTAAACAACCAGTATATGGTCAGACAATACTTCTCTTATTCTTGCTATTTTTCTGTGTAATGGTGTCTTCCATATGCAAAAAAATCTTACTTATCATCATCAAAGATTTAGAGATTAAAATTACTTCTTTCGTGCAAACTTCCTTATCTACACACACACACACAAACACACACACACATTCCCCATATCCATATATGTATGGAGAGATACATATACGTGAAGAGTTTTAAAAATAACACTCATTTAATTCATAATGATAAATGATTGTTCATCACTATAATGTGCCATGTCCATATCTATTATATAGATATACAAGCACTATATAAATTTACACTGAAAAATGAAATGTGATTTATTAAAGTATATGAGTTAATACACTACTAAGGACTTCAAAATGATACCTTATAAGTCTTAAATTTCTAAAAACTAAAATTTATAGAATCTTTCATCTGCATAGATCTGATGATATGCAGTAATAATAATTTCCAAGAGCACAGATTTACTAAAATCTATACCTGTTATTCCATAGAAGGAAAATACATATGGGTAAACAAGCTTTTCATCAATTAATTTAATAAAAACTCTTGAAATCTATCAGCAAGTTACTATGAAGGAAAAGCACTGGGAATACAAACAGAAATTAGACTCAAACTGTAAGTGGTGGCTGAAGCCAACGACTATTATATGTGCTGCCTCCTGAAGAGGGGTGCTGGTGAAGATAGATATCTCCAGAGCTATCTACAAAGTATCAGTGAAGATGAGGACTCTGGTATGAAATATAAGACTACAGAAGTGGCCCCCAGCATTCAGTGTTCGCATTTCAGTGTCTCCGGATCTTCAGGGATTCTGGAGTTAACTATTTCTGCCCGTACCATGCCAATCTTCCAGAAGGCTGTTGCAGGTTTCTGAAGAACCTAGAGAGGAAAGTTTCCAGCAGCTAACTCCAAAAAGGAAAAGTTTAGAGGCTTTGCAAGTAGCTGAGCAACTGAAACTATTCCCTGTTTTGCTGCTGTTACAAACTGGAAGGGAAGGCAAAGCCCTAGAGCTGGGTGTCTTGCTGTGCTACATGAGTGTGGCCATTTGTTGGATAGTTTGGCTGCTGCAACTGCTGTTTTGAGGTGTTGTTTGTCTGGTGTTGTGCTGGCACATCTGGGCACCTCCAGTGACCATCTCCTATTGTGTCTTCTGCTGTCTTCGTGAGTTGGATTCCAGCCTATAGTCTGGCTACCACATGCTCCAGGTCTGCAGTGGTGGGAAGAGGCCATCTTGGGAACTTTTGTATTTAGGACTTTGAAACACTAGACTCTGCTTCGGGTGAGGTAAATGGCAATATATGGCTTCAGTAGTTCTTTGTTTTTCCCTGACTTGTTAAATAAATCCCATTATTGTTGTTCTCTGAACCTGAGTAGTCTTACAATTGCATGCACAGGTGAAAAATTTGATAGTGACCAGTAAACTATTTGGGTAGTGTCCTTGGACAATTTTAGTGCTCCTTTGCTGCCCTATATCAAAACCCCAGTCCTCAAATTGGGGTCGTTGGTGCAGTGAGGTAGACAAAGGACAAGAACAGAGACATCCAACATTGAAGAACTGACATTAAAATGGAGGTAAGGGCCTCCCTGGTGGCGCAGTGGGTTAAGCAACAACCTATGAAGCAAACCGCAGCCACTGCAGCACGAGTTCGATCCCTGCTGCCGGCCAGGGAG
>JAGFMF010011836.1:321337-336606 GCA_019455555.1 Galemys pyrenaicus | reverse complement strand
GCTCTCTGTGGTGAATCCTCTCACCCCCCCACACCTCTGGCCTGTACCCCAGTGCTTGTATGCATAAATAAATAAATCTTTAAAAAAAAATAAAATGGAGGTAATTGCAGGTATGGTAAGGGTATACAGATGACAATGACTAAGTCTATGTAAGGAAGTTAGGAAAAGCTCACTGCTGTGTGGAAGTTCAGTCAGAGAATGAATTGAGAAGGACTTGACAATGGAAGAAAGTGTGTATAAAGGCATAGAGATTACAAAACTATAATTCATTCAGGAAATTGTCTGTAG
Source organism: Galemys pyrenaicus (assembly GCA_019455555.1). Taxonomy (NCBI): domain Eukaryota; kingdom Metazoa; phylum Chordata; class Mammalia; order Eulipotyphla; family Talpidae; genus Galemys; species Galemys pyrenaicus. The sequence continues at coordinate 336,318 of JAGFMF010011836.1, read as the reverse complement.
TTGAGGATGATTTAAAGCTTAGTGCAAAAGTGGAAGGAAATGAGTAGAAAAGTTGGAGGTATAGACAGGTGACAGATCTCTAGAATGCTCCATATCCTAGGAAAACACAACTTCTTTCCCATTTTGAGGGACTGACAGAGGGAACAGAGACTAGAGAGTGAGTTGTGAGCCCAGCGATTGCTTCAGCATTTTTCTAACATCTCATACATATCTCTAGATATATTTGATATATCTAGATAAATCTAAATGAATATCTAAATATATTCATTATTTATTGAAAGACATGGAATTAAAAGGATAACAATTCATTTTAATATGTAATCTTTTAATTACAAAACATATATTTAAGGTTGACCATAATGACACACTGAGAAATAGAGGATCATCAAAGACAGACAAAGTACAAGTACTTTAATACTCTTACACCTTATACTGGGTAGAAAAAAGAATGAGGAGGAAGAGGAGAAGGAAGAAGGAGAAAAGAAGAACAAAAGAAAATATATGAGTGGCATGCCAGGATAGGGTTTACAGCGAAGTTACAATTAAGTTATATGAGCATTCAGTAGAGAAATATTGCTAGGCACAATGTATTCTAAATAAACACTTGGAATTTAAATAAAATAACCCACGGCTTACTAGACCAGATTATAGAGAGCATTTCTGAAGAAATTGCTGTATTTGAATTCATTCTTGGGAAATGTATTATATGGGGGTCAGGAAAATGAAATGATAAGTTTTCTTCCCATACATAAAGCTGTCACAAATATTCTCATGAATTAATAAAATATTATGGGATTTTCTAACATAGCATTCATATTTATATGTCATCAATAATTTTATATGTTTAAAATAAATTTAAGATAACCTATGGAAATTATTTTTAAGGATTTTTTTTTTAAAAAAAGATTTATTTATTTGTGCATACAAGTGCTGGGGTATAGGCCAGAGTCACGAGAGGTGAGAGGATCCACCAGAGACAGAGTGGGGAGCAGAACAGGCAGATCGACAGAAACACACTGCTGAAGGGAGCAGCGAGTGCCTAGGCAGGAGAGGTCTGCTGCACCATGTGGGTCCCCCTCCCTGACTGGGAATAGAACTTGTGCGGCTGTGCTGCTGATACTTCTCAGTGCTACACTCAATCCGCTGTGCCACCCAGGAGGCCTAAACTACAGAAATTAATGGCAGACTACAATACATACAATTCATTTATAAAAGTTTTACATATTACATATAGAAACTGTATAAAACTGTATAAACATTTGGATTAAAAATATTTCAATATTCAACTTTTACATTTAGACTACAATTTTTCAAACCTTACAATCCTTTAATATAGCTATTTATATTCTATTTCCTTTCTAAATTTAACTATGCTTTTCCCATATGAGACTCAGAATGCTAACCTATAAAACACAAGAGATTCCTAAGAATATAGCATGGAAATGGTAGAGTTTCATGATGCAGTAGGCCATTATTCAGGCTTAAAATAAATTGGTTTTCTTTAAGAAGAAATCCTTATTTTTAAAGATATTTTATGACAGGTTGTGCCTGTTCTCTTTCTCCTTATCCTACATGAGCTGAACTAATAATTTTAAAGTTTGGAACCAATCTCATGTCTTTGGTGAGACTGATTTAAACTCAGTGGTTCCCTCTGACTTAATCCATCTCTGATGATGTCTTGGTTATTCTAAATGGAAATGGTCTCCTATTCTATAAGCCAGGAACTGCTTCATATACCTTGAGGCCCCATATTACTTTCAATACCCTACCTCTCGGAAATGAAATTTTGCCTCTGAACTTTACCAAGTTTTTCAGCATACCATTTGTTCTGGGACTTCCTATCACTACTCTCTGTCTCTATAGACATTAGTCCTTGGAGCTCTGGCACCAACTGTTCTTCAGTGCTTTCTCTTATTGCTAGAGACAATGCTAAATTTTACTGGACTCCTACAACCCTAGAAAACAGTGAACTTTTGGGGCCTCCTTGTTGGCACAAGGGGTTAAGCACCACATTGTGAAGTATCCACAGCCACTGCAGCACAAGTTTGATCTCAGTCAGGGAAGGGGACCCACATGGCATAGCAGAACTCTCCTGCCTCACCTGCTGCTCCCCTCAGCAGTGTGTTTCAGTCAATCTGCCTATTCTGTTCCACACTCTGTCTCTGGTGAAACCTCTCACCACCCCTCCCCCCTGCACTTCTGGACTATATCCCAGTTCTTATATACATAAATAAATAAATTAAAAAAACAAGGAAGGTTAAAAAAATTCCTCCCAATCTTTGTATTTCCCACAAAGCAGAGAAATTCCATTTCCAAGCTAAATTAGATAAGACACCTAGATGCCTTTTTTACCTGTTGCAAGGCCAAGGCCAGGCACATACCCTCCAACTGTTCATTCTTTGCCTCATGAATGACAAGCAAACCAATCAGAACAAAATGCTTGTTAACCAAAACTTTCTAAGATTCTAAAATTTCTCTGAATTCTAAACTTTGGCTCACCTTCAGTCTAAATCACCAGAGCACCAAACCTTACCTCACAGTCCCTCTGAGAGTAGGCATGACCTCAGAGTAAACAAATCTCTAATCTACTACCCCATTAACAAACCCCCCCCCCCCACTCCTGCCTTGCCATCATTCACTTATCCAAATCTGGCTCATTCTAGGCTCATTTACTCCTCCCTATGATTAAGAAAGAGACAAAGGGAGAGAGAGAGGGAGGAAGGGAGGGAGGGAGAGAGGGAGGGAGGGAGGGAGGGAGGGAGGGAGGGAGAGAAAAGGGCCCAAAAGAGAGCCATTCCCACCAAATCACAGTAAGACTTAACATATAACTTAATTACAGTTTCAGCTTCTCCCAAAAGGTAAAATTTAAACTAATCAATCAGAGTTTAGTTGTAAGCACTAGTGAGATACCTATACAGTATTACTCCTTCCACTTTCCACCCTCCCCACACACATCCGATAAGGGAATATGGTTTTGCCTGAAATAATCTTTCTTTTATTTTGCTAATAACCAGGTCTCATACTCTTTCCACCTATAAATAATTTCCATTTCATATAAATCCTTGCAGTGCCTTTCTATTTGCTAACTAGTATGTCACAGCTTCATGTTTTTTTTTTTTGATAAAGTCAATTAGATATCTAAATACCTTTGGATAAATGTTGTTTTTTAATACTATACAAGAAAATTTATTTTGGACAAACTTTTGAGATAGTTGGTGATCTCAAATTCCCCTTTTTGCTATATCCCTCTATCCCTCTGGTATTAATCCTTTTGAATAAAATCTCTCCTTAGTCTTATTTCATTTTCTATTGGGCACCAGTCAGGTCAGTGTGTTTTCTGCTTGTACAGTTCAAATGGTTGAATTTCTCATAGCCAGATTAAGTTTTGCCCCCTTCCCATTAATGATACCTATTCAGGTACACTACTACCAAATAGTATTCCATAGGCCCTTACAATCTTTCTTTCAAATTTACAGTCTTTGTGTCACATATTACACTATCTTTGTTAATTCATACAATTCATGTCTTTTCATACATTATGCTTTTCCCAGATCCTTCAATATCATTCCTACCTAGTGTCCTTTCCTCTCCATATATCCAGAAGGATGCAAAAATGAAAGCTATAAGGAAACTTGTCAGAAACACACAAGTAGAAAAGAAAGAGTATTATATATTTTGAAAGTGTCATATTACTTGAGAAAGGCATTTGATCACACATCATACACAGGGACAGCTTCATTAAAATGTAAGGTTGTAAAAGCTTAAAGGTCATTGTATTCAACTTAGGTAAACTCAGAAATGCATTTAAAAAATATCACAGCTCTTTCTTCAATTTCCTTATAAGAACACATACATTTCTGGTGGCATGGAAAAGAACCTGTGCACAGAGACTACCTCCACACACACTGAGTGTCCTCTTTGTCCTCAGCAGGCACACAGGGGTCTGCTTTATGAGGTTGGATACATAACCCCCTACATATACATACAAATATATATTTTGTAACATCAGTATTTTAAAAATGTCAAGGTTGATGCAACCTGTATGACTAAGTAAGCCAAAAGTAAAAATTTTTCTTTCCTCTCCTCCTAATTCTTATGAGGAATCACATTTTAGTTCATTGGATGTTATCTAAAATGAAATTTGATGTCTTTCTTTACCAGTCATTGTTTACAATTCCTGAAGGTATGTGTTGGTGTAAGCCAAGTGACCGGAACTGTACACTACAAACTTTGCACAAAGCTCCATGTGAACAGAGTGCTCCATTCTGTGCAAGAGATATGATTACAAAACAAACAAAATATGCAAATGGAAAAAAATAATAAATACATAATTACTAAGAGAATGTTTTAATTTTGTAGCAAATACTAAAAGGATTGTTTCTGGATAAACAGTAAATAAATATTAAAGTAAGCTGAACTGCACTGAACCAAGCAGGTTTGGGAAATATTCCCCATCTTCGCAGGTTGACACTGTAGAGGAACAAAAAAATCTATCACCCGAAAATATGTCATTTTTGGCAAAGCTTGATTTCAGGAAGGGACTATGAAGATTGGGTAGAAATTACTTTAGATGTTTATATATAAACTTCTCTCTGTAAAGATCTATTCCAAAGAGACCTCATACCCTTATCTCTTTTGGAAGGGAAAAGCTTTCCCTTATCTCTTTTTGGAGTAGTTTTCCTCAGTAGCAGCTCACCTTTCTTCTGTCAACCTTCCTTGTCTTAACTAAGCTATTTAAAAAGGCATGTAAAGACACTTGGGTGAATTATCAGTCAGACTTGGTCTCTCCTATTATATATTATTAATCTATATGTTTTTTTTCTCTTAGAACTCTGATTATTTTCCAGCCTAAAAGAACCTATTTACCATAAATTATATCACTGATTAACTTGCTTTAGGCCTTTTCAATGCCTGTTACTTTATAGTAAATGATATGTGTGGACATGACAATTGTGATGAAAATATTTTCCCCACTATCAAATATTGTAAATAACTGCAAGCAGTGATCATATTCCAAAATTATGCATACTGCCTAGAATTACATTTCTTATGTTTTCTGAATATTTATTACTTTCAACTATAGAAGAGCTCAAAATGACAAAGCACTATTAAATCCATCAAACTAAAGACACTGTTTTATTACTTATTATTTGTTAATTAATATTATTTTACATTATTTATTGAGCATTCACTGTGTGAAACATTATGTAACAATGAGTTTTATCCAGATAATGAATTGAGCAGCTTGCAGTTTTACAAAAACAGCTACCAATACTTTCCTAAAATGTGATTTGTTACCAAATTTAGGAAGCTTTGAAATTTATATCCAAGTATTGGAAATTATTTTAGTGATGCATTAGGTTATTATTTAGTGACTTAAATAAATGTGCCTTAGGAAATTCCAAATATATTTTATGCATGCAATCAGATATTTTACTCATATATCTAAAGAAAATGAATTAGGTTAGGTGTCTTTTTATTTAACATTTAACTAAATAAAATCCCAATTTCTGTGAGACTAGTGTCTGCATACAAAAGAAATCATCTCATATCACTCTGGATTCTTCTAGACTGATGAAAAATCAAACAAACATCAGTAAGGTAAGAGAAAGAAAACATATTTGCACTCCATACAATTGATAAGGGACTGATCACAAAGATACACAGTGAACTCACATGACTAAACAAATACAAAGTAAACAATTCAGGGAAAAAATGGGCAGAGGAATTTAAGACACTTCTCCAAAGAGGAAATGAAAAAGGCCAACAGGCACATGCAAAAGTGTTCAACATCCCTCATAATCAAGAAAAAGCAAATTAAAACTATAATGAGATACCATTTTATACCAGTAAGAATGTCATATATTAAAAAAAAAAAAACAGCAACAAATGTTGCTGAGAATGTGGTGAAAAGGAACTCTCCTACACTGCTGGTGGGAATGCAAACTAGTCCAACAACTATGTAAAGCTATGTAGAGGTTCCTTAGTCTACTAAAAATGGAGCTACCACATGACCCAGCAATTCTACTCCTAGAAATATATCCAAAGGACACAAAAATACTGAGTCAAAAGAATACCTGTATACCTATGTTTATTGCAGCACTATTTATAATAGGTAAAATTTTGAAAGAACCCAAATGCCCAAAAACAGATGACTGGCTCAAGAAGTTGTGAAATATATGCACAATGGAATATTATTCAGCAATCAAAAAGATAAACTAGTGCCATTTGCAGCAACATGGATAGAGCTTAAAGGGATTATGCTCATAAGGAGCTCAGAAGTCAGAAGGAAAAAAAAATTGGAGGAATATAGGGAATCAAGGAAAAATAATATTAACAACAACAAAAAAAGCAAAGATAGACAATGACAAATCAGAGACATTCTGCATGGAAGAGGGAAGGACTGGTGTCAAGGCAGGGACAGAAAGAGCACAAGAGACTATATGTTGATGGTGCACAGGTGAATTGGTAGTAGAAATTCTATGAGGGCCACACTTAGAAAAGCAAGCAAACACTGAAAGAAAAAAAAAAGAAAATTTTAAAAGTCTAACAATGATATGTATACCTCCCTGCATACAGAGGAGACACTGAGCTTGACTGAGTAACTCACCACATGGTTTCAGATACTACCTCAAAATGCTAAGGCATGGGAGACTGTGAAGGAAAAAGAAGGTCAATTGGTGATTTTACCTAGGAAAACACACATTAAACAAAGGTATACAGTTTTAAGTTCAGTCTTCTTTGTCGAAAACTTTCCTAGGTTCATTGAGGGAGACAGTCTTATAGAAAATAGTCTACATGTAAATACCTTTTTCAAAGGCAACCTTCAGCAGCATTCAGAGTCCCTCCCATGAAATACACATTTTACCAAAAAGACATATTTTGGGGTAGCAAATTTTTTGCTCCTTCACACTCATAAGTATTTATATAAGCATTATACTTGCTTCACTTTTTTATCAAGCTAAATGAACACAAGAAAATATATTTAACTGAAAGTAAATTTTCATCAATGAAGTTTCTTCATAGTTAAAAAGTATCTCTCAAACTCTCTATTTTTAACCAGCTCTATTAATCATGTATATCACCAAATACCCAAATTCTGTTTATTCTGTTTAGCCATGAAACTTCCATAGTGAATGGCTAAAAACATATTAAGGAGAATACATCATTTTGGTAGGGGTGAATGATATTTCTCAGCCTGAGCGCTACTGGATCTTCATATTTCCCATTTTTAATCTTTTCTCTAGAAATTAACTAAATGCCCTTCTCTGAAATGAATGGCTTGATGTTAATTACTAAGCAAATATATTTATTTGTAATAAAGTTAAGCAATTTAACACCTTACAACCACTTCCTAGAACGAATATAATATCATAATTCTTTCAATGCATTGGTGGAAGTTCATAAAAGCCCCTGGAAGTTGTTCATTTTACTTGCATGAAGTTGTTAACTCAGTTAATTACAGGTTATTATCTTGCTATTATTTTTTTCATACAGTTTCTTTCAACACATTCATTTATTTAGCAAGAATCATGCACACTTGGGCATAATCAAAGAAAGGAAGAGAATCAAGAATAACTAGATGAAAGGGCATGGCAGGCATACCAAGATCCTCATACCCACAACACCATCTTTTAAGTGCCTATAGACATCTGTATGTAATGTCTACCTGCCCCAGGACAATGCTCTGTATTTCTCAAAAAGACATACCCTATCAGACTATGGAGTCCTACTCCTCAAAGTTTCTTCCACCAAGTCTTCCTGTTCTTAAAGCCCATATCACATGCCACATGGTGAAATAATAGGGACTGAATAAGTGAATGAATAGAAGCTAAATGATTAGTTTATGTAAATACATAGTTTATATAAATAAGAAATTAGAATTTAAATGATCATTTAAATCCAATAATGTTAATGTATAGGAGAGTTGTGGCTATGTTTACCATCTGTGGCTTTAAACTCTCTGACCAGATGAGTTTTCTCTCTGACAGTGACATTGCCAATATGATGTAAGTGGTATATTTAATGAGTTGTGAGAGCCAATTGCTAAATATTCACAAATATTAGAAGCTAGTTGTTAAACAATTATTGATAGCTTGAAATCAACTATGGTGGATTTTACACCATGGAAATTAACATAGTTACACATCAGGATTTTTTTTTTGACAGCCTGTTTACCAGCACATTATTGCTAAGTCCTCATAAAATTCTAACTTAAAAAAATAAGAGACATAACCCCATGTCCCTTACTTTCTACTACTATGCTGATGACAAGATATTTATATTTTCTTTACAAACTCTTTTTATATCTATGCACAATTCTCTTTAAAATAAAATGAATTTAGCAAACAAACCACATCCTGTATGATTTTATAGCCATGGGTGAAATCTCTTCTAAGAAGTTCGATATCAAAAGGTTGAAAAAAACTACTTATTTTTAGACTCTCCTTATATTGCTATTCTTCCTCTCAAGTCTTTTTAGGCACTATTCTCTGGACATATTCCAGTTCAGTCTTTTCTCATACACGGCAATAAGAACCATTTAAGATCTCACGTGTGTGGGGGGGAAAATGCAACAGAACATCTTTCACTCTTTTGTCCTTACTTAATGAGAAGTGGTCATTCATTTTAACAACAACAAAACAACACATCAGCTTTAACAGCAAAGATAATAAGATAAGATCATATACAAAGAGGTTAGTGATTGAAGTTTATATTTGTTCTGACAAGGAAAAAAACCTGAAATATATCTTATTTCAGATATATGAAAAAAATTTTAACATCAAGGTATGGAAACCCCTTAATAAATCCCCTTTTCTAGATTTCCAGGGAAGTTCATTTTCAATTTCCATTCTTTAAAATTACCAATAAATAAATGAAACTACCAATGATAAAAGCATTCTAGAAAACTAGAAATAGTAAAAATATCAGACTTGTCAGTGTATCTGTTAAGTATATGCTGATTATAACTACAATATATTTGATTAAAGCAGATGATCGAGGCCAATTAATTTTGTATTTTTCCTTGTAAAACTATTCCATAAATATTTAAGCAAACTTTTCTTATCAAGCCTTATTATCTGTGTTTACACCATCCTTCCCTTCACAATTTTAAATAATTTTTAAAAATCTTTATGCTATCCATTGCAAATACTTCACTTTCATGGGTAATGTCAATTTATAAACAGTCCTATAAGCTTTTAAAATTAGCTGTTTAGTAGGAATATAGGATTCTTTTTTTTTTCTTACTTCCAATACGTCTAATAATTTGTTGGATTTAAACCTTCAAGCACAAATTAAATGTTGATCAAGAAATTATCACAAAATCTCACTTAAGATATATACCCTAAGGTATGTTCATAATTACAGTCTGCAAGCAGAGAAAGGATCTCTGTAAATTGAAAATAAGAGTCTTGAACTTTTGTGTAAGTAAAGTTCTCTCAATCCTAGGATAGGACTCTGAGAAAGAGCCTACAGGAAGATTTGTAGAATTCTCCAAGTAGCAAGAACTCTTTCTATAAATGTGAAAGATTTGATGTACGCTCATGTGGCTAATTATAAATAATATATGCAGAATCACCAAAAAATTCAATTCAAAATTCTCAAACTGTTTTCTATTAAACATTTGTGTTCAACAACAGCTTATAGATGATATTCCAGAAAGGATATAGTGAACAAATTTGGAATATATAACTGAAAGGAAAACAAGTATGTCAGAGCAAGAAAAAACAAGTATTTGTTTTTATTTATTTGTATTTATAAAGTATAGACTTTATAAATCTCTCCTTGGGGGGACAGTTTACATAATGTTGCAAACACACTTGAATATAAAATAGTTTATTCTGAATATTTTTGTTTTTGAAAGGCCACTGTTTTTCAAGAATGTTGAAGTGTTATTGTAAGAATTTGCTACTGATTTGCTAGAGGTTTTGTTCTTCAATTGCCAGATTGGTGTAACAGTTCATTTAGGCATTCTGTTATCCCAAATACTGTCCTACCTCTGGTTTCTCACAGGTTGCAAGTAGGGAAAAACATTTTAACTATGGTATTTTATGATTTTTGATCCTTTTAAATTTGTAGGTGAATTATGATTCTGAGTAGTCAACTTACCATTTTCTAGTGCTATTAAGTGGATAAAGACAGTTTTTCTATTTCTTATAATATTTTTCAATTAAAATGTTGTTCAATACATATAAATAAACAAGAAAAAAACCAGTTCTTAAATGGGATCAATTCAGCTGATTTTATATTTTAATCTAGCTTTTCATTTAAAAAGTCATAGAAGAATATTAAATTAAAAAAAAAGATTCTTTAATCTTCCATTTACATTTTCCCAGCAGAATATGGTAGGAAAACATTCATTATCTTGTTAATATGTGTAGAAAGCTATATATGCTATTCTCTAAATATTTACTAACTAAATGATAGAGCTAAATTTCGGGCAAGGAATGCTTTTCTGTCTTTATAGTATAACAGTAGAACTTCTACATATTCTAGTGGTCTTCACAAAATGTGGCTTTGTGTTTTCATCAGTGTGTGCAAACATGGCAAGTAACATTGAGATTGTGTATACTGCCCTGCTCAAGACCATTATCATGTTCCATGGTTATTTAAACATTCTTCGTCTCAATGGACTGCTTCTAAGCAACAATGAGTTGATTGCATGGTTGGATGTTTTCAGTCATTTGAGAGTGTATCTTGGTGACTGGAGTACTCTACATGCCTGTCTTTGAATATCAAATGTCATTCTAGCATTTTGGCAATGAATACCTTCACACATGTGATCTATCTGTGGGGTGGAGTGGGGTGAAGTGTTGATTAGTGAAAATGCCCAGTTAGAAATGCTTTTTTATACCATGTGTCTCAGGAGGAAGACCCAAAAATGAAGACTTACTAAACTGAAAACAGAGATTGGAGTTCAAAAGAGAAAATTGAAGTATAATTATATAATGAGAAAATGAAAATCAGATGAATCAAATACTAGTTCTATTAATTAATCTATTTTTAAATAGGCTGATTCTTAATGTTGAATATAAACATGATCTATGTTAAGCATTTTTCTTTACATATATTTTTCTAAGTTTTCTCTTTCTTCCTAATAGCATGAATTAATATCAATAGAAATAACCTAGAACACAAGGATCTTTGCTGAGGGATTGGCTGCTCTCCAGTACCTACTGTAGAAAGTAAGCATCAAAAAACAAATTCCTCTAATAATTTCAGTAATAAAATTTCTTGAATATAGCTCATATCCTAATGTTTCCAAAATTCTCTAAAGAAGGAATAATGGACATAATTTACAAAAAGTTGGAAAAAAAGGGGTATGTCAAGGGACATTTTATTGAAAGGATATTTACCCAACAAACACTTGAGTTTTCAAGATTGTATATAAGGAATACATACACATAATAAAGCTTCCTAAAGATGTTATTAGTCATAACTATTATAAGGTCAACTATTGATATTTTAAAGATCACCAAGGCTATCATTTTATTATATTATTAGTCCATAACTGATGTTTGTGGAGACCTGAAGGTCTACACTTCATGTCACATCTTATGTACTACTCTCAAAGTCATTACTACTTTATATCTAAATCTATGCTAGAGCAGGTTATATTATAAAATGTTTGTACTTCTACCGTATGCATTAAACATGGGTGTGTGGGCACTGATTGCAGAGTCTATTTAGAGCTTATTTGAATAGTGTAATGGTTAAGAGGAATTTCAAAATCAGTCTCAGAATTGAATCCTATATTATCTTGGGCAAATTTAACCTAGAAAATATATGTTTCACCCTTGAAAATTAAATGAGATACACACATTAATATTTTAGCCTGTGTTAACACTTCAACAAAAGTTATATGCCAGTTAACAACATCAACAACAACAAAAAAAGAAATCATACAAATTGTTTACCCTAAATGCCTCCTTATTTTCCTACTATAATTTGATGAATATTCACATTTCAAATAAGTAATTACATAATTTACTTCTCCATCTATATTATTTGTTTCTATACTAAGCTCAGAGGGCTCATTCCAGCTCAGAATGTACTTTATTAACCATCAAGACAGCTCACTCATCCTGCTCGATTCCTCCTTATTTTAAAATTCATTTATTTCTACCTTCTCAGGTTAACCTGAGTAGAATTGAAAACTGGATATAAATGGAAATAAGTATGTCTTTTGCAGTAGCAAACTAAAATCTGCAGTAACAATAAACACTGTCTAACTAAGGAATAATTATTATTTGTCAGAACTCATAGTTCTCCTTAAGCAGTAACAAAACAATGACAACATATAGAGAAAATAATATAAAGTTTTCTCTGGCTCTATCTTAAATTTCTATTCCCATTTTCCTTTTGACCTTAATACTTGATTTACTTAGCTTTCACTTACAGTCTTGTAAAATCTTTCTCTTATATATATTCATGTCAAAAATTGAAGAGTTTCCAATTAACTTATTTTAGACCCAAAGTAGTTGAATAAACAGTCTTTCCCCCACTACCCATAAAATGCTAGGGGTTGGAGGTGAGGGCTTGATTTCACACTATAGTATGATTACCTTTGTTGAACATCACATATTTCTTACAATTACATGAGATAATTCTTTTGATCAAGTACCTAGAGGACTTTGACTGTGAAAGAGTGAATAGGGGGGCTCCTGGTAGTGCAGAGGTTAAAGTCTCAGCACTATCAAGCTATCACCAGCCAGTGACAGTGGCATGAGTTTGATCCCTGGCCTGGGAGCTAACCCACATGGCACAGCAGATCTCTCCTGCCTCAACCATTGCTCTCTTCAGCAGTACATTCCAGTCTACTTGCCTGTTCTCTCCCCACTGTGTCTCTGGCAAATCCTCTCTTCCCTTGCCCCTTTGATCTATACCCCAGTTCTTGTATGCATAAATAAATAAAATTTTTTTAAAAAATGTGAGTAGGCAGATTCTGGTATCTAAGATTTTATACGTTGGTAGGGAATTTACCCTAACATGTTCTTAAATAGGGCAGACATGTTGCTTATGATTTTACTCTGAGGAATTCTGCTTTTGTATAATTATATTCAATTATTGATGTTTGAATGATTATATATCAAATTTTATTCATAATGGGATGTGGTACTCTTTTACATATTTGGTATATTATGGGGTGGAGCCTTTAAAATTGAGATCAACTTGAGTCTAAAGAATTTTCCTTTCAAATCACTTTAATTGAGAATGAAGAGAAGCTAGAGTAGCAGTCAGAGTTTAGAAACTGACCCTTACCCCATGCTGCTCATAGCACACTGCACAGTGAAAAGCCTGAGCAAGAGATTTAAGGTAAGTCATCTTGTCTTGTTTAAGCAAAAATAATAAGAAATAATCAGAAAATTGCTATTTAAAATTTTGCTTTTTGCATGAAATATTTTTCACTGAATACCAAATATATACATACATATGTATTTCACTGCATATCATATATATGTATAAATATTAACCTATGGTACCTAGGGATTTGTTGTCCTAGGGTATTTTGTGACAATTTACTTACCTTTCCAAGGTACATCTACAGTTGCTAAGGAACCACATTTCACAGTCATGGCTATCTAGTAACACCATATGTGTATAATGTTGGAATAATTATATGAGGTATTGTGAAAGTCATAAATCGTGAACATTAAAAATAAGAAAATTTAATTAGATTACCTGCTTTATTCATAATATAAAATCTGTTCTTTCACTGACATGAATTCCATCATGAGATAAAGCTTGTTTGTTAGTTACTATTTTACCTCACTAGCCTACACAACTGTAATAAGAATATAGAAATATCTAAAGAATAAGGCGGTTCTTCTCTTTAGTACTCAAAAGTAGAAGATATTCTATCAGGTTCAAGCAAGGTAATTCTATTAGGAAAATAAATAAAATGCCTTTGAGAGATTTACTAAGGGAAATTCTGTATCAGTAATATTCTTATTTGCTAGCTTTTCAAAGTGCATTAATTATAGCCAAATATTTGGAAATTAGTTCACATTTTAAATTTGTTTCTGATAAACGACTCCATTCTAAAAACCACCCTTTATTAAAATGAAAACATAAAGAAAAATTCTAACATTTATTTAATAACAACCATTATATATTGATTAATACTAAAAAAGATTAATCCATCTCATTGATGCTGTTTCTCTATCTTTAAAGTAAGGTAGCATTTCCTTATAATTTGGTCATTGTAATTACATATATGTGTGTATGAAACATATTTTACACATATATGCAATACAAATATATATGTTATGACTTACCAGAATATCTATTTCATATTGTTTTCTGAGTAAAATGAAACATCATTACATTAATTGTTGGCATATAAAGTTGGTATAATGAATAGCAAAAAAGAAACATTAACCAAAACAAAGAGACACCCACTGATTGAGAAAAAAATTTTGCACTCTACATAACTGAAAAGGGACTGATCACAAAAGATACACAAAGAACTCACACAACTCGACAAAAACAAAGTAAACTATCAAGTCAAAAATGGCCAGAAGAACTTAAAAAGACACTTCTCCAAAGAGGAAATGCAAATGGCCAACAGGTACATGGAAAAATGTTCAATATCCCTCATAATCAGAGAAATGCAAGTTAAAACCACAATGAAATATCATAAGAATGGCACATATTGGACATACAAGGAATCCAAATAGGAAAAGAGGAAGTAAAAATATCATTATTTGCAGATGATATGATAATATACTTGGAAAACCCTAAAAGCTCTACAGAAAAGCTAATTAAAACAATCAACCAGTTTAGTAAAGTAGCAGTATACAAAATAAATGAACAAAAGTCAGTAGCCTTCCTATATACAAACAACCAATGCGAAGAAGAAGAAATCAAGAAAAATATACCCTTTAGAACTGAAACCAAGAAAATCAAATACCTGGGAATCAACCTAACAAAAGAAACAAAAGACTTATACAGAGAAAATTATAAAACACTGTTAAAAG
>JAGFMF010011836.1:286672-301308 GCA_019455555.1 Galemys pyrenaicus | reverse complement strand
TGGTGCACTGGTGAGATGGTGATGGGGAATACATGGGGATTACAATTGATGGCAAGTATATGTAAATTTTAAAATATTTTAATAAAAAATAAATAAAAAATAAATCTCTCCACATGTAGACCAAAGTCATTTTGCCACAGATAATAGTATATTGCCCTCTAACCTATGTTTTCCATACTTGCCTGAGATGTTTACATTTATTTGAAGATCATAAAACTATTATTGGCCAACTCCTGCTTAATGACATCTTGGTTCTTGGACTTTAACTTCGTTTATTCAGTCTATTTGTCAGTCATTTATACAACAAATACTATGGAGCATGTACTTTTCTCCAGGGGTACAAAAAACAAAAGGAACACTATGATTTCCTAGCATTGAGGAGGTCATGTCTAATAGGAAAAAAAAAAAGAAAACGACAGTTTTCTAAGTTTTCTACACCTGCTCAGGCCCTTGCCTGAGTTCTTGGAAACTATTCTGTTACTACAGATAAAATTATTACTTTGTGCCACAGCCTCTAAAATATTTTCATAGTGAAAAGTCAGGAGAATATGACATATTTATATTTATTTTGAATAAATATTTCACTAGATCGTGTTTCCTTATGTCCAGATGTCCATTCTACCCACCCTTCCCCCAAAGTCAATGGAAAATGTTCTATACAAAATAAATATTATTAATGTGAAACAATACACCTTTCATATATATTACTATATTGACTTAACATTTTTAAGATTGCCATAAAAAATAAACCAGAGTTTTGATACAAACCTTCCAAAATGAAGAAAGTATAAGAAATTGTAAAACATATGTGAATAAATCAGTTCAAAAGAAATTGTACTATTATGGTAACCTATGAAATGATTTGGAGAAATGAAAATGACAAAATCTAGATTACTTGACACTGTCTTATTCTAAATGCTGAACTAATTATATAGCTACCATTTATTATGTTATCCTATGAAATGATTTGGAGAAATGAAAATGACAAAATCTAGATTACTTGACACTGTCTGTATTCTAAATGTTGAATTGATTAAAAAGCTATTATTTACACTAACAAATAATATGATAGAATTCTCCAAAATGTAAATAAAAGTAAAAACAATATCTTAAAAAATAGAAATTAATTTTACTTATAGAAAAGATGAGAATGACTTTCCTTACTTTCTATAATATAGATATTATCTGCTACCTACTTTTTAACTGAAAAATTATAAGTAGCTTTTAAGGTAATTCATTTTTATGCATAATAATAATAAAAAAGTAGAGCTTAAAGTAAAAAAAGATTTTGCAGACTAAAAGAACCAGTATCAATTCTCATAAGAATTACTCAGCCTTAGGGAAAGGCACCTCATGCTTCAGTAGCTGAAAACAAATCTAGAAACATAAACACCCTTTCCATGTAAAATATTTTACTGCATTTTGCTTAATTTTTCCATATACAACATGGCATGTTGCTCTCGTTATAAAGGAGAGAGCACCTGCTGAAAAGGACACAAGTCCTTCAGGGCTTCTGTGCTCTGATAATCATTCAAAGTCAAAAGCTATTTCTCTTTTTAGCTGGAGATCCAATTGGGTGTCATGTAAAAGTTCAATTAAGTTCAGATTTCTCTGCAGCAATAATACTTTTTCCTACAAGTTATATGTTCTTTTGATATCATTCTGAATAATTTTGCCTCTTAATATTGTTACTGTGTGAGCTCTAGATCATCTTCCTTTATGACTAAGGCATATATTAAGCCTGTTGTATTGGTTTGTTTGCAACATGAGATTGGTGTGTGTGTGTGTGTGTGTGTGTGTCTGTCTGTCTGGCTGGCTGGCTGGCTGGCTGGCTGACAGTAACAGAGAGAGAAATATTACACCTTGTGTCTAAATGTAGGACATTGTAAAACATTTATTCATTTTAAAATCATGAACAGTTATATATTTATTTCCCGCCTAATATTCTACATACTAGTGATATAATCTGAACAATAATAATTAGCTTAAGGAAAGACAATTGTTTAATTTATTTTTCTAAAAAATGCCAAATAAAAAGTAATGAAAGGTAATCCTTGTTGACTTCGTTTCAGATAGAAGAATGAGAAGAGTGTATAAATAATGAATTATCTCCTTATTAAATCTCATTGTCCTGTTTCCTTAAACTGAAAACAAAATTGTGAAGGAAAAGGAAAAAATGAGACGACAGATTTTGTATCTTCTAGTAATACTTCACAGTGACTCACAGTTTTGAAATAATAATATGTATGATGTGTGATAAGCAGTCACCCCAAAGCAAGCATTAAAGGGTTCTCATGATCCCAAAACACTCTGACATGTGTATATAGAGACATAACTCTTAGAAGTAACTTATAACCGAAAAAGAAGATAAGCACTGTTTGAATGTAACTTTAATGAAAAAAAAAATGACAGCCTCAACAACATAAGTCTGAAAATTAATTGAAGGACAATGGCAAGAAATAAAAAATGAATGACAAAATAAAAACAGGATTGGAAAGCACATATTTTGATCATTAGCAGGAGCATGAAGATATCTTTCTCAAACAGAATGAGAAAAGGTAGGAATAAGATATGATTTAATCTGTGTCCTATTCCAGGGGCCTCCCTGGTGGTGCAAGGGACTAAGGCATAGCACTATGAAGCTATCTGCAGCCACTGCATCACAAATTTGATCCCTGGCCAAGGAGGTGATCCACATGATGCAGCAGACCTCTCCTGCCTCACCCACTGCTCTCCTCAGCAGTGTATATCAGTAGATCTGCCTCTTCTGTTCCCCACTCCATCTCTGATGAATCCTCTTAAGCCTCCACCCACACTCCTCTGGCCTGTACCTCAATTCTTGTATGAATGAATAAATAAATCTTTTTTAAAAAATATTAACGTGTGTTCTATCCAACAGCTCTACAAGGCTCCAAAGCAAGTAGATGTTTTCATATCATATGCTACGGGCCACTGGGCATGCCAACTTCCATTGGAATTTAAGCCAAAATGGTCTATTTAATAGGCTGGCTGTAGTTTATAAATTTTTCTACCTGATACAAAATAATTAACTACGGAAGATCACTTTTCCAGATCCATCTTATCACTCCTACTGTCAGGAAAATCTACATACAAGTTATTTCAAGAAAAATGACCCTAGTCATGATTGCAAGGGAAACCTTAGACTCTAGAAAAGCTGAATGAAAACTATCAAGTCAATAAAAACAGGGTACTAGTCCAAATTTCCATCTCCCCAGTTGATTTTAGAATTATTAGTATTATCACTAATATCTATATAGATGTGTCCTTGTATATGTGTATATAACTCACACTTCCTCAAGTAAAGGATGGATAAACATCTGTAAGAGAAAAAGTTCTTTTTATATCTAGAAGGAAAAATACAAGAGACAAATTAAAGAGTTATATTTTGTTGACTCTCTCAATAACTTCCAATGCTTCCATTTTTTCAGCTTCCAGTATTTTAAACTCTGGTACAGCCCATGCAGCAGCAAATAGTTCTCAAAGGAGAGTAGGTAAACCACAGCATGATATATTCATTGATTATTCTGAATACATTCATTAGAAAAAATGAGAAAACCATTTTGTTCACTCTAAAATTATGAAACAGCAATTGTCTTAAAGCAAACCCCTGTATCTACAAAATAACAAAATTTCTACAGTAAATAAAAGTAGATATGAGTACCTGACATATTTATCTAGATTTGGATAATACTCTCAACTAAATTTTTATCTGTATTAACATAAAACATCAAACCTATATCATCAAATTTTATTAAAAAATACACTCCAAGAGAAATGAACAGTATACTAAATACAATCTATTGAACCTTTGAGAACTCAGAAGTGACACATGATTTTTTTTTAAAGATTTATTTATTTATGCATACAAGCACTGGGGTACAGGCCAGAGGTGTGGGGGGGTGGGTGAGAGGATTCACCACAGACAGAGTGGGGAGCAGAACAGGCAGATCAACAGAAGTACACTGCTGAGGGGAGCAGCGGGCACAGCAGATGTCTGCTGTGCCATGTGGGTCCCTCCCTGGCTGGCAGCAGGGATCGAACTCGTGCTGCAGTGGCTGTGATTTGCTTCACAGTGTGTTGCTTAACCCACCGTGCCACCAGGGAGGCCCGACACATGATTTTGAATACACTATGGGTTATTTACTCTGTTAGTAATTAGAGGACTCTAATTTAAATGTGAAAATTTCAGGGATTTGGGCCTAATCCTAAATAATTATATGACATATTCTTTAAATTGCATTTGGGGTGAAAAATCACTAATATCTGCTTTTCTATTTGTCATCTCTACTTACGGTATAGTATCTAATATGCCAAGGTAGTTTTCCCAGTTACTTTAATAGTTATTTAGATTCTAAGTAAATGAGAACTTACTGTGATGGATCATAAGATGATACTTACTTACAATATTATCCCTTAAAAAAAATCTACTCACCTGGCCTCCATGGTAGCACAAAGGGGTAAGCTGCAGTACTATAAAGCTATCTGCTGCCACTGCAGCATAAGTTCCATCCCTGGCCAGGGAGGTGACCCACATGGCGCAGCAGACCTCTCCTGTCTCGCCCAATGTTCCCTTCAACTGTGTATTTCAGTCAATTTGCATGTTCTGTTCCCCACTCTGTCTCAGGTGAATCCTCTCAACCCCTCTACCTCTGGCTTGTACCCCAGTTTTTGTATGCGTAAATAAATAAATATTTTTTTTAAAAAAATCTATGCATCCTTCACAAAACTAACTTTGCTACCTAAAATTATTTCCTGGGTCCAAGTATAAAGATTGTGTACTTCACAGATTAAGAAAAATCCATGTAAGGTAAATAAAACAGACTATTGTTACAAGGAAAAATGATTAAAAAAATATTTTCTAGATGCTTAACAGTAGAGATGACAGCCAGTAAATTATTTTCAGTGCTGACAATATATCTATTTAATTTATCTTCATATTCCATTTCAACAGAACATTTAAATTACACATTTTCCCTATATTTTGGAGACAATTCTGCTCAAAATGCTTAATTCTCAGCTTGCTTGCTCCTAATTATAATAAATTCTTTGTCATTTAATGACACACTCAACTGTTCTATAAGCTTCATTTGAAAGACTCTTGATAGGAAATCAAAATACATTTCATGATAGAGATTACTTTATGTTCAAAGGTTTCAATAATATTTAAAACAAAAACACATGTTATTTCTAGTCAGGCCATGACTAGGTGTCACAGAATGTATATGTATCATAGAATCAAACTCTTACTGACTTGAAAAGATTAAACAAGCACATCTACATCTCCCCACAGTAGGAAAGGCCACCAAAAAATACACTAGGTTCTTAGTGGCTGGATCAAACCTGGGGAATTAGTTTGGCTTTGCTCAGTGCAGGCAACAGGGAGTCACTATAAAAGACTGGGTGTGGGAAGAAAGAGGGAAGGCTATTCTCTCAGCCACTTGATTTTTACTTTGGTGTTCTGGAAGCAGCAGTTATGGAGCTGGTAATCTGGCTTTGATAATGTTGCTTCTCCTCCCCACCCAATATTGTGTTGGTTTCTAGTTGTTGTTAATTCTTGAATACCTCCATATTCCTTAATGGTTCCCTCTAGTCTTTTTGTTGAATTCTCAACAAAGACAGATAAGTGTGCCTACTGTCTTCTGGCTAGCTCCTAGCAAATAGAGACTAAAAACTGGAGAATTTAGGGCAATTAGACTAAAATAACCCTATTCTGGCTCATTTCTCCCAAGGTTCCTTTAGTTCTAGATGCAAATATCATTCTGCTACATATGAAACAGAAAACTGAAGTCAAAATTTAGAAGCAATATAATCTTAATAGCATTTTAAACCAGGTACTAGATAATCTCCACAATGCATGCACTGAAACAAATCATACATTTGAAAAGTCAGAGTTAGGTGGAAAAAAATAGGAGGAAAGGCGAGGGCTTGAAATCTTCCTTCTGCTCTGCATTCCAGCTTATTTCTATTGAAAAATTAGTATTGGCAATAGAATACATAGAGCAAAATGACAAACCAGATTCCCAGGTTTCACTGTAAATATACTAGAATGATATTACATAAGTTGATTTTAAGATAAAAAACAGTGTCTATCAAAATAATTAAGAAAAAGGAACCATGTTTATCAAAAAGCTTTAAGTACTCATTAGGATATAACCACATTTCCAGTTTGATATGGCTATACATTCCCACTTGTTTAAAGTAATCTTTTATGCATTTACTCATTTGAAATACAAGACTATTAACTATATAGCTATCTATCTAATCTCTAGGTCTTCTCAAAAAGGGCCCATGAAAAAGAACAAAAAAGATAGAAGTAAACTGGGCAGAAGAAAGCAGGAGAAGGGGCCAAACCTATGCTGCTTATGCTGTTCACAGACTTTCTCAGGACAACCCTAATGCTGTGAAACTTTGCCATTTCTCTACCTTTTCTGTCTATATGGTAGCCACTATCCATTTGTGCAAGATAACATAAGTAAAATTAAAAGGTCACTTCTTTAATCGCATTTCAAAAGCCACTGGTTATCACCATGGACAGTACACAAGAGATCACTTTTAATGATCAAGTAAATTTCTACTCATCTACACCAGTTGAGACATTCTGTTGAATACTTGTCTCACATAAAAGTGTAATTATGCACTTAGAACTGCAATGCATAAAGTTCATGATAAAATGAAATAATCTAAGTCATTAACATTTGCAACTTAACTAATGATAGCTTTTGAGTACAATAATTTTACATATAAATATGTATTTATAAATTAATTGAAAACATCACTAAACTTAATATAAGACAAAGGCAAAAATAATATTGACTTAAACAGCATGGAAATTAATTTCTCTAACAACAACAAAAAAAATTAGTTCAAATAAAAATAGTCTCCAAGGGGTAATATGGTGGCTCTAGTCAGGACTGAGTATCTTTCTATTTTGTTCTTCTTTCATCTTCAAATCAGGCTGCTACTTACAATCTAAGTACAATTATGAGTAGAAAGAAATAATTCTGGCTGATACAGCAAGAAGAAAAAAGAGAAAGAAGCAACAAGTAAACTTGAGATAGTTATATTTATCACTTCACTTAATAGTCTATTGTTTAAAGCCAAATATATTACTAAAACTAGCTGCTGCCAGGAATACTAAAGAATTTATTCTTTAGTTGGTTCAACATAGATCCAACTAATACTACTCTACCAACACAAGAGAAAAGGGGTGGATGCTATGTGGTAACAACTTCTGAAGGAGGAAAGCCTATACTTCTAAAATACCAACATGTAAAACAGAGTTACCACAATACTAAAAAAAAAAAAAAAATAGAGGAAGAAAACATTTAACAAATAATTTTTAATAAGAGAAAGATAATGGGGAGACAACTGGGAGTATTGCCTCTATTGACTCAATGTTCTGTCCCTATTGATGCAATCCCCACTTAAACTATCCTTTCCACTAATTACTATTCTCCACCTGTTAGTTGCATAAGAGACCACTGACCTCATTCTGATTTTTTAATAAACATATAAAATTAAAATAACTACAATGGCTTCTTGGATTCATTGTTATTTCTTCTTCTTGTGTTAATGATTAACTACTAAACTTTAGAAAGTACCTTAAGGAAATATAATGACTCATAGTAAGAGAAGCCAGCTGAAATAATTATTTGTTATGCCTTTAAGAAAGGACTAAGTAAAAAAACATAAAAACTCAGAAGCCCAACATATTTTTGCTTTTTTGAATAAAAGAACTGAGGGTAGCCAAAGGTGCAGGAGATGGCAGGGAGGAAGGTTTTGAGAAGATTCAACAGAGACAAAGTGGGAAGCAAAACAGGCAGATTTACTGAAATACACTACTGAGGGAAGCAGTAGGTGAAATAAGAGATCTGCTGTACCATGTGGGTAAGGTCCCTGGTGGGAGATGTAACTCAGGTCACAGAAGTGATAGCACTAGCCTCCAGGCCAATAAGGAGGCCCCACATTTTTTCTAAGTGCATACACTTTAAAATATTTGTTTAAACCTCAAAAACATGCAACACCTTTGCAAACCAATGTTACCTCAAAAATAAATAAATAAATAACTCCCTCCCATAAAAATAAAGGAAATAATATGTTGATAGATAGAGTTCAGATAGGAAAACTTAAAGTATAGCAATCTATTCAATAAATTGGATAGAAATATAATGTACTATAAAATAATTTGTTTTATTATTCCTCTAATATTGTTTTCTTCTTTTGAATATAGTACTATGTAGGCCATATTCAGTTACCATCATTATTTTTTAATGTTTTTACCCATTTTCTAAGCATTAGTCATCTATTCTTTAAGCACATGAAATATTTCACAGTGAAAATATTAACTATTTTATGAAGTGTTTTAAATTGAAAATAAGATATAATTTTCAAACTAAAAGATCATGTTTATACAGAGAAAAATATTTTCTTTCAACTTGCAGGTTTGAAGTTTGCTTATTCATTCATTTATTTCCTCATTCAATAACCGTTTGCATAGTTAATAGATTGGATTGAACACCATATTCAAGGAAATAAGGAATTCTTCATTTAGCCTTTGGTTTTCATTTATAAACAATGCTCCAGGCAGGTCCATGGGTTTTCTGACTAAGTTGTCAAAAAGTAAATTTTGGACATCCACAATATCTCAAAAACATTTGTATATCCATTGAATGTTAGTTTTGTGCAAACAGTACAGCAATATGACCACATAAAATGAAGAAAGTGAAGCAGTTAGTGTTGAGCATTGAGTCTTAGTAAAAGAGGAAGATGTTAATTACAACTGTTAGAATCCTTGCCCTGGTCAGTAGAAAGTACCAATGTTCTTCTGACTGCATCCCCTGTCTAAGTTATTAGCATATAAAGTATTACCTGGACAATTCTTAAATAATATCAATGGTTAATTCATAGTTTTCATTTCTAGTTTCTCTTCAAAAGACAGTAAAATTTCATTGAAAATGCAAATAAAACTTTACTTCTTAAAGCTGTAAATGTTAAGCAATCAATAAGTATTTATTGAAAGAATAAAAGATATTTCACTTAAATATTACCTGATTCCAATTATTAATTAACAACATAAGACTTGTCTATAGTTAGGTGTACAACACTGATTTTGCCAAAATATTAACCTTCAGCATGTTTTTCAACCAGCTGAGGTTTGAAGTATTTAAGTAGACTTTATTGACTCTGTTATCTACTATTGTATTCAACTGTCTATGACTTCAAATTTAAACAGATTTTGTAGTATAAATGTTTTAGAGACAGTTTTAGGGATGCTAAGATTATATTTCCACTATAATGCATTAAGGAAGAGGCTCATTTTGGATAGCAGATCTAAACATACAATTCACCATGAGGATATCCAGATAGATGTAGACATAAGACAAAGCAACAACAAAATAAGGTATCAATTCCTATTTCTGAAAATAGCACATTAAAAAAGATTCCCAAGAACAAGTATATGAAAGGATGAAGAGAAAGAGGAATCCCATTACATTGTTGGTAAGGATGGAAAGTTGGTGTAGTCATTTTAATAAATGATCTGGATTTATGTTAAATAACTAAAAATGGAAATACTATATGACCCAGTATCCTACTCTGGGCATCTATCTAAAGAAGGTGAAATCTCAACTCAAAAAAATGTATGTGCTATACTGTTCATCTCAGGATTATTTAAAGTAGCTAGAACAGGGCCTCCCTGGTGGTACAGTGGGTTTAGCGCCACATTGTGAAGCATCTGTGGCACAGCAGCAAAAGCTGGATCCCAGGGAGGGGACGCACATGGTGCAGCAGACCTCTCTTGCCCCGCCCTCTGTTTCCCTCAGAAGTGCATTTCAGTTCATTTGCCTTTTCTGCTTCCCAGTCTGTCCCTGGTAAATCCTCTCACCTCCAGTGACTCTGGCTTGTACCCCAGCTCTTGCATGAATAAATAAATAAATCTTTAAAATAAATCATCTAGCTTCTCTCCAGAGGTTTTTCTTAAAAAGAAAAATAATAATAAAATAAAATAGCCACGAGAAAGAAACCCACTGATAGAGAATTGGACTGATAAAGTGTGGCATATCCACCCAATTTATTGTTTTTAGCCATAAGTAAAAATAAAATATTATCATTTACCTTAAGATGGAAGGAATTCAAGGGAATTATGTATAAAAAAAGCAACTAGAATAGCAAACATACAAATTGGATATTTACATAGCAGATGGATCAAGAAAGCAAAGTCCCTATAAAAACTAGTGGGTAAAGTAAAATGATGTGAGGTTTCTGAAATTAAAGGAGGAAGGACAAAGAAAAGGTCAAAGGAATATAAAAAATGGCATTTGTGAGAAAAAGAATGATGCCCATTTTGTTTCAAGAACTGTATCTATGCAAAGTCAATGAGATGGGATTCAGTTTAGAATCCTTTTCAAGTGAAAAAAGTCCTGTAGTTAAATGTATAAGTCTAAATTTAAAAAATCATTTAAATTATACTTATTTTTAAATTTGACATTTATTATATTTTCTTTAATAAGTTTTATATCATGTTTTTCTTTCCAAGAAATATAACATTTATCTAAATTAATCTTAATTCCTATTTTAATTATGTTGTGATAGGTATGACTCAATGAGCATTTGTTGAGTAACTTCATATTCAACTATATTTTCATTCTTAACTTTTGAATCAACAAATATGTGTCAAATTGAATGATAATAAAACATGCTTCTCTATCTTTTAATTTTTTTCAAGAAGCATGTAGCAGATACTCTATTGCCTACCCTGAAGCCATTTGCATTTCACCTTTTTCTTATTTGGTAGAATCCCAGTTTTGTTCAAGTTTCTAGAGAGTTAGACATGCATTCTGAAAAGATCTGAGATAGCAAGAAAGACATGACTAAATACTAAAACTGAACCTTGAAAGAAGACTTAGGGAAGGAATGACATATGAGTAAGATTTTCTCACTTTTGAAAAGAAAAACAGATGAAAAGAAGACTTTTTTCATCCAATAAATATAAAACCCAGAGAAAAGAATAAACACAAATATTCTGTGACCATGCAAAAGGAGAGGATAAGTGGGCTTCTGAGAGCATGAGCACATATTTAAACCACTAAATTAACTGACACTAAAAAACTGTCTCAACAACTTTTTGTACGATTAATAAATTTTCATGGTGTGACCTCCCTGGTGGCACAAGAGATTAAGCACCAGACTATGAAGCATCTGCAACCACTACAGCATGATTTCAATCCCTGACCAGGGAGGTGACCCACATAGCACAGCATACTTCTCCTGTCTCATCTGCTATTCCCCTCAGCAGTGTATTTCAGTTTATGTGCCTGTTCTGTCCCCCATTCTGTCTCTGGTGACTCCTCAAACCTCTTGCCTGTACCCCCATTCTTGTATGCATAAATAAATCTTTAAAATATAATTTTCATGGTTTAGTATCAATTGAGTATAGATTTCCCTTTTGCTGATATTCCCTATTGCTGAAATTATCCTAATATAAAACACTATGAACATTGATTTCTAGTAAGTGGCAAATATCAACCAACAAGAAATTTTAAATTTATGTGAAAAAATAAAGTGTAATTTTCCTTATTTATTTCTACTACTGATTCTTGAATTAAGTCCAATTAATCTTTATTACTTATTTTAGCAAATGAGGCCACTCATGTTTATTCTAAATGTTTCCTTTCAGCCCTTTTTTCCTGTTTCAACATAGTACTCTAAGTCAACTAAGGTAATGTTTCTAATATAAAATTATACAAATTCTATGTTTTCTTTAGGAAATGATATTTTTCATACATTTTCTAAAAAATGAGCATACAAATAGTTAAAATTCATTTTAGATAAGGATATTTTCAGAAGACCTAGTTATAAAAAGAATGGACAGTAAACTCAGGATAAATGGTTATAACAAAAACTACATTTGTTCTGATTCTGGGGTCACATTTTAAGGTATCATTACTTACATGAGTTAAGTTCTTTAAAACACTATTTATTACAGTGCTTCATATGGAAAAATAGAGTCAAAATCCCTGAAAGAATTTTCACAGTAATTATTATGCACATTATTTATTTTCCCTAACTTCCCCTGCCCATGTTAAGAAGCAATACTTTCTGCCTTAAAAGCAAAACATTTAAGAAAGGAAACTATGTAATTTAATTTCTTTATCACATGAAACTAAAATAAATTCACCAAACATTATTCATGAAAACGATTAAGTTATAGGATATAACATATCCTATAACTTTCATATAGCATTTCATATAGCATTTTATATATTTCATATAGCATTTCATATAGCATTTTATATATTATTCAATTTATTAATAAATATAAATGCATGCATACATCATTTTTGCCATGTCTATATATTTTACATTGATTCCAATATCTTTGTGACAGCAGCATACATCCCCAAAATCATGATTTGCTAATCTGAATATTAAATTGGAACTTCTACAGGGCAAATAAAATAAAGAAGACTAGGTCCAGGAAAAGTAGTGTGATCAGTTGATTACATCTTCTTTTCTATCCCTATTAGCTTGTAAATGGAATTAGTTCTTACAGCATCTGTTAGTCAAAGAATTGTACTTTGCATACATTCTCTAGTATATTTTAAAATATCCTCCTTAATGTAGCTATAGATCTAAATTAGCTGAAAATGTAAGCACAGATTTGGCATATGCCAGTGTACAAACTCATTTTCACTGGGGAAAACATTTGTCTTTGTCTTTATGCCTAGTAGTTGTGAAATGTATTGAGATTATTTTGTTTTGTTTTCATTCACTGGCATGACTCATTTAGCATTTCCTACAAAGAATAGCTCTAAATACTAAAATGATTTTCCCAAGTAAAAGTCCTGTTGTGCTTGTTTTAATAAACAGATAAGAATCATTTGTACTTAGCAGGATTTATTTGTATATAAACAATGTGTTACAATTTTCAGTCTGCCATTTTCACAGGAGGAATAATAAATATACATTATGCAAATGCATTGTCACTAGTATTTGTTCCCTTTAAGATACACCTTTGATGAGAATGCAGACAGGTCTAACCCTTATGGAAAACAGTGTGAATATTTCTCAACATATGAAAAGTAGATCTACCATATGATCCAACAATTCCACAACAAGGTATCTACCTGAGAAATACAAAGATACTTAATTTGAAGGGATAGGTGCACACCTATGGTCATTGCAACACTATTTACAACAGTCAAGCTATGGAAACAACTTAAGTGTACAAAGACAGGTGAGTAGATTAGAAGAACAGAGATACAATTAAATACTACTAATCTATATAAAACAGATAAACTCTTGTTCTTTGCAACAAGATGGATAGAACTAAAGGGGATTATGCTAAATAAAGTAAGTTAGAAGGTGAAAGACAAATGCCAGATGGTGTCACTTATAAATGGGTGTAGAGAAACAACATAAATGGTCAAGTGAAACCAAACCAAAAACAAATCCTAGAAATCTGACTGTAGAATTAAAGCTACCAGAAAGGGGAGATCAGAATGAGGAAGGTATGCAATAGACCATATCGGAAGCTACGCCTGCCTTGGCAGTGGTCATGTTGTGGTAACATACATCTGAAGCATGTGATACTTTATCACTAAATCATATATAGTGTTGTTAGCCAATGTTACCTTAATAAAATAAAATTTTCATAAAAAGAAAAGATATTCTTTGACATATTATATCAGGAGGTATTAATTTGAAAAGGAAAGGATGGAAGGAAGAGGAATGAATGAAGGAAACAGAACACAGTATAGTAAAATCTTCCCTTCATTTTTTGCAAATGTATCACTTTGACAGTATCTGTTAGCTCAAAACTTTATTACATGTCCAAAAAATAACATGTTTTGGAGATGGCTAAATTGCTAAAATTATTAAAAGTGTAGTACATAATAGACAATAAAACTTACTTGTTTATTGAAAGATTTTGGGATGTTGTCCATGCTTTATCTTAAAGAGTTTGTTTTGCTTTTATATAAATTAATATATATGTCCTTCAGTTTAGAAGGAAAATTCTTTAAGGAAAATGTTGTAGGCTGCATTTTTAAAGTAAATAAAAATTTGTAAGATGATTCTGTGAGAGATTGAGCAGAACTAAGAGCAAAGAATTTGACCTAGGTCTATACAACAACATTTATGTATTCATTGAATTATGTTATTAATTGAATGGTCATGTTTGTAAAGTTTGAAAGCTCACAAATGTTTCACAAGTGAATGTGTTATCTCCTAAAGCAATGTTTTCTAGAAATGCCTGGTCAGGGCCTCCCTGGATGCACAGTGGGTTGAGCACCCGCACTGTGAAACATCTGCTGGACATCAGCATGAGTTCGATCCCTGGCCAGGGAGGAGACCCACATGGTGCAGCAGACTTCTGCCTCGTCTGCTGCTCCCCTCAGCAGTGTATTTCAGTAAGTTTTCCTGTTCTGCTCCCAGTTCTGTCTCTAGTGAATCCTCTCACCTCCTGCAGCTCTGGCCTGTACCCCAGCGCTTGTATGCATAAATAAATCAAGAGAATGAAGAAAAAAAGGAAGGAAGGAAGGAAGGAAGGAAGGAAGGAAGGAAGGAAGGAAGGAAGGAAGGAAGGAAGGAAGGAAGGAAGGAAGGAAGGAAGGAAG
>JAGFMF010011836.1:234285-286622 GCA_019455555.1 Galemys pyrenaicus | reverse complement strand
GAAGGAAGGAAGGAAGGAAGGAAGGAAGGAAGGAAGGAAGGAAGGAAGGAAGGAAGGAAGGAAGGAAGGAAGGGAAGGCCAGGCCGTTCTTGGTTTTTGTAATGAATGCATTCCATCCACAACCAAAATCAGTATAGCCAAAACAGTCTTGACACATTTATTGGCTGTTAATCTTACAGGACTCTTCTGCACAGTTGTCATTTCAAAATACTTCACAAGGATAGGAATGCATTTTCCAAAGTAAAATCCCTACTACCTTCAAAATATTCCTATTCATCTCCTCCTTTGCTCTCTATTGACTTCTCTTCTACAATCTAAAAGCTTCATCTTGACTTTTCAGGCCCTTAACAACTTACCTAGTTAAAACCTACCTACCTACATTTCCTGCCACCCTCTACAGAATTGCCTGTATTACTGCCCACCTGACTTTCTCATTCAAGTCTGCACTACCAGGTCCTTTCAGAAACCCATAACTGAATGCCTACTCTATCTGAAAATCTTTTCTCAAATTCAGTCACTACTCCCCACCAATCACATCACTAGGAGAAAGATCCTTGGAGCACTTATTTTTGTATGCCTTATGCTGTGTATTTTGTTCAGGTTTTATCCTCACCTTCATACAGCAATCTATACATAGTACTTGTAGGAAAATCAGGAAGGGAAAAAATAACTAGCTAATTCACTCACACATCCATACCATTTCTATTAGGCACCAAGTGTGTGCTAGGCACATCCAGGCTCAGAATAGACAGTGAAACATGCAGTCCGGTCCTGAGTTAAATCTCATCAGAGAAATAGACAAGGAAACTGAGTTAAAATAAGACTCTCTTTGGGGCCTCTTTGGTGGCACAAGGGATTAATGCACAGCATGTTGAAGCTATTGGCAGCCACTGCAGCATGAGTTCCCTCCCTGGTTAGGGAGGTGACCCACATGGTGCAGCAGACCTTTCCTGTCTCATGCTGCTCTCCTCAGCAGTGTATTTCAATAGATCTGCCTGCCCCACTCCACATTCTGTCTCTAGTTATTCTGCTCACATCCCACCTGTACGCCAGCACCTCTGGCCTATATTCCAATTTTTGTATGCATAAATAAATGAATCTTAAGAAAAAATGAGGCTCTCTCTAAAAAGAGCTTATCTGAGTCTTCTTGTCCTGAAACATAGCACAAAATATATGCTGATAATATTCAGCTACTTTCCAGACTGCTTAAAAGTTGTCAAAGTGCTTCTCACAACTCTTATTTATTATTTAAATGTGTGTATGCATGTGTGCATATGTGTGTATGTATGTTTGGGGCTGTCAGCAATCAAAACTATCCACAAAGACTGGCAATTTTATTTTTTAAAAATCCTCTTTGCATATAATAGCATGAAAAATCATGTTTCCAAAATAAGTTTGTAGTAGCTAGATGACTCTATTGCCTCTATAATTCAGTGTTACTTGGAAAAGGTGTACAAGGATTCATTTCAAGATTTTAGTGCTTGGAAATGATTTATTTTCTTAATAATAGAGTATCAGTGGATTTAAGTAACCAATGACATAATCTGATGTCTATCTCTCTATTCCTTTGTAAGTTTCTATGAAAATCAAGAATATAGTAATTACAAAAATAAAAACTCCCAACTATATATTAATAATAATTATAATTATAACTTAAGTCTAATAACTGTGCAATATATGTAAATAATTCAGCCCAGAGCCTCTAGTTTTATTTTCCTTAGATTATATTGTAATTTATCTGATGAATTAAAGGGCTTAAACTTAAATTTATTCATTATTTAAGAATAAATATTCTAAATTTTCCTGTGATCTAGCCTGTCAAATTCATTCATTTTCCAAAGAAAGTATTTTGTATTCATTTCATATTTGTAAATATACCTAGCCTAGGCAGGTAAACTTATCATAACAAATGATGTGGAAAATATGTTTGACCAAGTTGAATGTCACTGCTTAAGGGATTTAAACTAAACTATAAATTTGAGAATGTGGATTGTATTTAACCTTGAAAACAACTTAAGATTTTAAAGTTTTTTATTAAAAGCTTAATATTTTTTAAATCAGACATATGAGGTCCCCAGGCTCTCCTAGATAACATATATCTGTTCATTTATATTATTTTTAATATTTATTTAATTGTCTACTAAACATGAAAGTCAAAAATTATGATTTAAGAAAAGCAAACAAAAAGAGTATAAAATGGCAATATTTAGTAAATGTTTCATGAGTTTTATCTGTAGCAATAAAGTATATGCACAAATAACATGGGAATAAATATTTCAGAGGAGTGAATTCTTTGTTAAAAAAGTTTAGCAGTAATGACTTCTACTACATAATTATATAAAAAAAAGATTCTGAATTCAAGATAAAATAATCTAGAAGAAAAATAATATAGCCCCATCTCCTCACACCTTATAGCAGAATGATGAAGGGTTTATATTGCCAACTGTGGAATTTAACTCTAACTATAAAACATAAGGCAAAATTCTCTGTTTTCTCATCTAGAAAATGGCATGAAGTAGTACATGTATCAAAGGATTGTGAGGCTTAAATAAATTAATATAAATAAAGCACTTGGAACTTCATGAAAGCTCTGTAATTGGAGCCATTATTATATTCCAGTGCTTTTAATTTTGTGATAAAAACTCCTTCCCTAAAATTGGCAATAATCCTAGGTTAAAATGCTCTTTTTTAAAACTATTTATTCAGCCTGTAAAATTGTGTTCCTGAATCCCTTTGTTTATATAGGTGACTGCCATAGTGATATAATGAGAAGGATTTCTACTCCTTTCAATGACCAAACTCCTAAGAGATGATATAAACAGCCTTGATTACTTCAGAACACTGCTTTAATAAGTGGGAAGAGATTTGAAATATGCACATTAATGTCTCTTAAAATATACATGAATTTCAAAATTGGAAAAGGTTGAAATATAATTGTAGTTTACAGTAAATCAAATATGCTAGAAAATATTTTGAAGGCAGAATCACATTATTCCTTTTAATTATCTTCTAATTACTGTGACAAAGCAACAACTGAAAGTATTCTTTCTTTGCTCTCCTCTACAACTTTGAATATTTTTAAATCAGAAAGTTGGATTTTCAAAGCTTTATTTTGGAAGAGGAGCTTATAAATATAATCCAGCCTTAGAATAATGTTTAATGGTTAACTGGCACCTATGTCAAACAAATCGAGTAACACCATAAACTATCAGTAAATCACACCAGTTTCACAACATCAAGTTCTGTGATGCTTTCCCATTCTGAAATCGTACAGTTCTTAAAAGTATCATTTCCATTCAAGTCTTCTACTCACTTGCAATTAACTATACAGAGAAAGTTGAGCTGCTTTGAGCAATTTCTGCTGGGTCCTATTTCCTTGTAGTTTCTCATTCCAAAAGAAAAGCAAAACAAAAGCAGCCTGGAGTGGATTTATTTTAAGCTGCTAAATAGAGGAAAGATGACTTTCAAAACATGTATTGGAATGAGAACTCCCAGAAAGAGAAATAGATTTATACCAAAAAAGTGTTTTAAAGTGACTTTACAATTGACAGTTTTCCTATTTAGTGATGATTATATAATGCCTGCCCCTTAAAATGGTAAATACTGGGAGTGGAGATGGAAAGAGGGGTGGGAAGGTGTACCTGTCTGGAAATGAAATTAGACACATAAGGCAAATAGAAGCATTTGGCTAATATCCTTTTGGCGAGTCTCCCTGATTCCAATAATAAAATTCATTTTTTCTCTCATGTTTCCAATGTGTTTGAGAATAGAAATCATAAAAGCACACATAGAAGACTTTCTATAGTAGGATTTTTATCAGAAATGTAGAATATTATTTGAATATATTGAATGAAATAATTTTATGCTAAGCCCAGCAGCTGAAACACCAAATTCAAAACACGAATAATGTTATATGCAATTGTTAAGGTATAGGAACAACCTAGGTGCCCAGTGGCAGATGAATGGATAAAGAATATGTGGTATGTGTTTACACACACAACCACACACAAAACACACACACATAGAAAGACAGAATATTACTCAGCTGTTAAAGAAAAGGTAAAATCTTGTCTTTTGCAACAAAATGGATGGAACAGAAAGGGATTATGCTAAACAAGATATTTCAGGAGGAAAAAGACAAATATTAAATGAAGGAAGAAAACAGGGCCAGAAAAAAAAGGAGCCTAAACAAACCACTAGAATCTGACTGTAGAACTAAGGTTACCAAAGGGAGATGGGGTAGAAAACAAAGGATGAAGGGGGTCCAGTGGACAGAGCTAGAGGGTTACTGGTGATTTGTT
The DNA here is from genome assembly GCA_019455555.1 of Galemys pyrenaicus. NCBI lineage: Eukaryota > Metazoa > Chordata > Mammalia > Eulipotyphla > Talpidae > Galemys > Galemys pyrenaicus. Next base: position 282,321 of record JAGFMF010011836.1, on the reverse strand, counting down.
GGTGGGAGTGATGTGGTGATACACACATGAGGAGATGTGATCCTGTAATCCTAAAACATACACAATGTTGTGTCAACATTACTTCAATTAAAAAAAAAACTCACTAGTGATGAGCTTGAGAACTGCCATACATTGTATTTTTGATAAATCTGGATTGAATATATATATTTTAATGTCTATTGAATATATGCAATTATTATTTGAACACTTGCTGTGTATTAACTCATTCAATTTTTATAACAATCCTATATAGCAAGTACTATCAAATGGTGTTTTGCAAATAAAACTAAAATGAAAAGACAAAATAAAACTGAGCCACAAAGTAGTTAAATAACTTGCTCAACTACAACCACGAAGTGGTACAGTGATGAGTTTCAATTTAGACAGCACATGTATTTTCAATCATTAGTCTTTTCTTAATGCTATTACTTAGGATACTCTATAATCTTATCTCAGATGAAATAATGCTGACTAGTACAAAACTGTACAAATAGAATACTTCTATGAAAAATTTATTTTCTTTTGTGACAATATTTGGTCACATATAATCAACAACTTATCTAAACAGTGAAGCGCAAACCAAGACCTTGTTAAAATTGACAGTTACAACTTCATTATAAAACATTAAAGATGTGGACCTAATTATAAGAAAATATAGGCAGTTACCTTAAAATTTCAGTTTTCAAACATGTTCCTATTTTAACACCTACTAGCTGAAAAAAAAAGCTGAACTAAAAATCTCAATGGTATTTATCAACTCTGTAGTTAGGCAATATAAACTCCTTAAACAATACATTCTTCTACTTAGAGACTTAACAAAACTGTTTTTCACTTTACCTAAAATAAAATGAGGCCTGTTAATGTCTTCTTTGGTATAAATGAATCATTATACAGAAATCATTTTTTATCTTGTTTAAACAATTGCCTTCTAGTTTTAGTACTTACCCTGTAAAATTTTGAACAGAAATACTCCCCATACCCAAAATACACATACACACACACATACCCTGTTCCAGGCTTCCCTCCCCCGCCCCCTTAATAACTCACTCAGGTAGGTACTATAACACGTTGTAAGCAATGCTTTACTAACAAGGCTGACCTCATCCTGAGTGAGTTACTCACTCATGGTAAGTATCAGTGTACTATATTAAAACTCTGATATGTGAACCTCCCTGGTGGTGCAAAGGATTAAGCACTGCACTATGAACTATCTGCAGCCACTGCACTGCATCATGAGTTCAATCCCTGGTTAGGGAGATGACCCACATGGTGCAGCAGACCTCTCCTGCCTTGCCCACTGCTCTCCTCGGCAGTGTACTTCAGTCAATCTGCCTGTTCTGTTCCCCACTCTGGTGAATTCCCTCATCCCCAACACCTGTGACCTGTACCCCAATTCTTGTATGCATAAACAAATCATTAAAAAAAACTCTGTAAATTCTAAGATCAAGTGGATATTAATTTATAACTAAGTATGTTAAGTATAACATCCCCATACACATTCCATAAAAGGTGTCTACATCCTAATGTTAGGAACCTGTAAATACGTCATTGTACTTGGCAAAAGGGACTTTGTCATTTACTTAGTGGTATTGATGGAAGGAGTTAACCTAGACCATCAGAATGGGTGTAATATAAAAGGGATGCAGGGGGATCAGAACCAGAAAGAAAAGATGTAAAGTGATGGGGGGTGGAGGGAGGGAGGGAGGGAGAGAGAGAGGGGGAGAGAGAGAGAGAGAGAGAGAGAGAGAGAGGCTGAGAATGTGGTGATTTGAAGATGGAAGGCAGTCATGAACCAAACACCAAACACATGAAATCTTTAGAATCTGAAAAACACTGGTAAAAAGACTCTTCTCTAAAATTCAGAATCATACAACCTTACTAACAACTTGATTTTAACCATTTTTGAGCTTCTGACCTCCTAAATTGTGAGAAAAGAAGTTGCATGGTTTTAAGCAGTGAGTTTATGATAATTTATTACAGCAGCAATAGGAAGCCAATATACCTCGAAAATATCTATGACCTGGAACATGTTTTTCAAAAGAACACCAAAGGAAATGCCAAGGGAAGATTAAAAAATAACTGGCCATTTATTTAGAATAAAATTCCTCTTATAATCTCACACATCCATGTCCTCCCAATAAACTATAACTGCAATATAGTGAGAACCACATATCAACGTTCAGTTTTTCTTAGTGAAAGAACTAATAATGTTTGCACTGTGAAAAAAATAGAATTTAGTTCTTATATGAGTCTGATCTAGATTGCACTTATGCTGTCCTACGAATCATTTTCTGAGTGCCTAGTTTTCTTGCCCCAGGGTATTCTGTACTGGGAGAGCTGTGTCCTCTTGCCAGAGTCCTATTAACCTTTGAAGATTATGCACAGGATCTGTGTAGGTGATTACTCATTCAGAGAGTCTGACAATTGATTTCTCAGAAGCCTCACCTCTTTGCAAAGTGCTTGCTGCTGTCTGTGTTGACACAGGCTGACTTGTGTTTGCAATCTTGGCCCATGGCACACTCACACTCACATCATTGGTGGGCTCTCCCTAACCTGAGCATTTTGTGTCTCCTGTGTCTTTGTTTCTTGCAGTGATCAGTCTCCTCTCTGACTATGCTAAAATAGTGGAAAGGTAATATTTTTACCCTTTTGGTGACAAAACTCAATGCCTGATTGAGGCTCAGATTCCATAAATGTGCTAACCTAGGAAGGTCTGCTGTAAGACAACTAAATAAACACCTCCTTGCAAAATTAGACCTATAATGTATGCTGAAGGATAGTAATATAAACCCATGACTGCAATCCATATTTACAGCAAACTTTTCTCATTTTAGTTGAATTTATAATGATTTAAAGTTTATATTAAATGATGATGAACTCAGTTATTAATTTACATATTTATAATGGATTTTATATAATTATGTTTTCCTAGGTTTAGATTTTTTTAATTCAGAAATTCTCTCTCAATTATAAATTAGATGTTTCTGTTCTAAATACAAAGTTCTGATTATTTTTCTAATGAAAATCATATTTAGTTCAAAATAAGTTTTGAGAATATTGTATTGGTTCAGTATGCCTCCAAGTATTTTTAAATAGTTACAAATTACCTTAATAATATATTATTGTTAAATATTAAATCATTTAATATTTAAGACATAAATATACATCATATCCCACTATTAGTGAGGAAAGCAAATATGTATTAATATACCCCAGTGGAAGTGTGCAGGTATCAAATATCAAATAAGTTTAAGAATTACTGTCTGAAGGTTTGAATATTTGAGATGTTATCATCTTGTAAATGGGTAAGGAAAGTGACAATTAGAGCTGTTCATTTTCTGCATTGTTTTATTTTTATTCCAACTTCATTAGGGTATGATGGTCAAATAAAAATTATACATGTTCAGGTTGTACAACATAATTTTAAAGATATATAGTATGATTTAATATACACATACCTGGTAAAATGATTACTCCCTCTTTTTTAAATCAAAAATTTATATAAAGTGAGCAAATGACTTGAATGGAAATGATAATTTTAAGAAATGTGTAATCCCAGAATTGGAAAACATCACAGAACTTGAAGTGTGAAGTTGATGTGTTTTACTGATAATCTATAATGCTACTTGATGTGTTTGATGTAGGTATCAGTCAACCATTAACCATTAATTTTATGACAAAACTTTTCAGTAACTATTACCACATAACAAATTACCACAAATGTAATGACTACAAACAAGTGGCACTTTGCCTGATGGCTGTTTTGAAAGAGTTCTATAGGCTCACCCGTGTTGCAACAAATACCTGTGAGGTCAGCTGGTCTAGCAGGTCCACATTTGGCAGTGTCCTGGCTGACAGCATTGTGATTTTCCTCCATGTCCCCTCTCTTCATGTGATAGGACACACTGGATTCCCTACAGGGTGAGCTCAGAACTCTGTTCTGAGAGGACAAAGAGAGAAGCTACAATTTCTCTTAAAGCCAAGAGTCATAATTGACACTGTGGTTTCTGCCACATTCTGCCAATTAAACAAGTCAAGGATCAACTGTGAATCAAAGGTGAGGAAATATACTCCACCTCTTAATGGGAGAGCTAAAAAATATATTTACAAGGTAATCCACACAAACTTCAACCCTTGTACAGTAATATTTGGCAACATCTCTTCTACTATTTTGAGCATACAGTAAAGGACAAACCTCCACTTAAACATGTGAGTTTGGGTTTACATTTATTTATTTTTTTTATTAATAGACATGCTCTGAAGAAAAGAAAAAAAAACATGATTATTTCATAAAAATGGAAGTTTCCCTTCAAAATGTGGCAGGGAAAATATTTTTTAAAAATAACATTTGTATAAAGCACAAATTGAAAGTACAAAAAGTCATCAAATAACATTTTATTGTAGTGTTGGTGAGGAAAATAAATTGCCAGCCTATGTGTTACTCTCTGTTTGAGTTTTCTCGTTTTACTCCAGTTTCTTCCTGCAGCCCAAAGATGTATACAGTAGGGTCCTTGGAGTAGCTCATCTGTCCAGGTCTGAAGGCCAGTGAGTATATGCGTGATGCACCCCATGATGCACCCTGTCCACATCACATCTTATACCCTGGACTGTCTGGGTAGGGTCCAGAGAGATGGAACTCTAAGCTGAAATAAGTTAATTAGAAAATAAATGAATGGGGAGTAGTTGGGTAGGAGCAAGGTGGATATACATTAAAAGTGTAATGAAGGGAGGGTACTTGAAGAAAACACATGGAGGAGAGATACATGAGTTAAGGATACTTGGAGGAGACACTTGGAGAAGAAAAACTTGGGTGAGAAACAGGTGGAGAAGTTGTTCCTAGTACTTGACAGAGACAATGGCAACCATTTTCTTGACCTCCTGGTGGATTATATGGTAACATTTTGAAATTAAAGTTTCTCCTTCTGCCCCAACTTTCTATTACCTACTTAACTTTTTTCTATGGTTCCCCACCAGAAAATGTCTCAGACTTGTGGCAAGCTTTTGGAATTTAGTTGCCCTGTTTGTCAGGGCATTTACCCATGAGGGTATTGATAATTTTCAGAGTCTTGTTATGAATAGTCTTTCTTTTCTCTCAGTCATTATGCACATAAAATAAAAATCTCTTGTACATCAAGGTCTTCTTTTGCCTTTGTGTATACACATGGATAGATCCTTTGTGAATGTGCATACCTTAACAATTTGGGAACCCTGGAGCCCCTCATTCCTTCATTAAGATCTAATTCTTGAAAATACATATCCAAAACCAGTTCAGGACAACCATGAAACAAGTTGTTGTGCTAGAACATGACTTTCTGCAAAATCAATTGTTCGGTTAGTAAATGCCATCAAATTTATGGAAGCAAAGATTATTCTGTGCCAGTGATCAGGGAAAACTTACAGAAAAGGTGAGTACTGAGGTCCATGTTATCAATCCAGTTGGTTGTGAGCAGTATAAAAATGACTTCTGGGAAAGGGGCCAACAAGAATATCACCCTTTCCTAAAAGCGGTAACTGATCCAGCTAGCTAGAACGGAAGGTCCTTTCAAGAAGAAAGCTAATGATACAAAGATGAGCTGTCTTCATGTTGGGAAGAGTCTTTAATGAGGGTCTAAAGAGATCTTTTTTTTTTTTTTTTTCATTATAAGAGTCAGCTAAGATTTTATTTATAACACCATAAGCAGAGAGATACTTTAGAAAGATAAGTTTGCCTTTCAATTGCAGAAAGGATCAGAATTGGGATAAAAGATGGGATGGAGGATTTAAGCTAAAAAATTGTGCAATAAGACAAAAGTTGTCTAATAAGAACCATGAGTATGGTAGCTTGCAGAAAAAAAAAAAAAAGAAGGAATAAATGCTAGTGATATTTTTTAAAAATAATTTACATAACTCCAAGCCTGAAGGAATATAAAGTTGAGAATTCAGACAGAATGAAAGAATGGTTTTAGGTTTCAAGCCTTTTTAAAGTGAGAATTTGGAGTCACTAAAATGTACAGGGAATTCAAGAGAATAAGGAGTTTTATAGGGCAAAAGCCTGTTTCATTCCAGACATAGTAAAATTTGAACTGATGACAAGCTAATCAAGTGGAAATGCTGAACAAGTGATTAGAAAACTGACCTTTGAGAGAAGAGAAGGCTAGAAATTTAGTAAGAATAATTTTCAAGGATGAACATGAAGGATAGGTCTTTCCAAGATGTTCACAATAGGACTCCCCAACATTTTCATAATAGACGTTCCCAAAATGTGTCACTTTGTCATGTAGAAAACACACTTATCCTAAGGGAAAATTTGTTTATATTTTGAAAATTTAGATGGAACTTTCTCCCAACTCTACAAGTATTTAAGAAGCATAGTCTATGCAAACCTTGCAATTCCTTTGGTTGTCTAAGGTGCTTTCATGTTTTTCCAAAATATTAGGAAAGTTTAACTTAAATTCCTTAATCTATTAATTGTATATGTCTACTAAATTATTTTTAAATTTATTTATTTATGTGTACAAGAACTGGGGTAAATGCCAGAGGTGAGGGGTTAGTGAGAGGATTCACCAGAGACAGAGTGGGGAGCAGAACAGGCAGATTGACTGAAATAAACTGCTGAGGAAGCAGTGGGCAAGATGGGAGAGGTCTGCTGCACCACGTGGGTCATGTACCAGGCCGAAGATTGAAGTCATGTTGCAGTGGCTGTGGATAGCTTCATGTGCTGACTTTTAACCCCTTGAGCCACCAAGGAGGCCTTACTACATATTTTTTATCTGTTATTTAAAGAGTCAGAAAACATTAAAGATACTGGAAAATAGATACAGTGAAAAAGAACCCCTTTCAAGACCAAAGGGGCTGGGTAGGGGACCCACATGGCACAGCAGACCTCTCCTGCCTCGCCCGCTGCTCCCCTCAGCAGTGTATTTCAGTTGATCTGCCTGTTCTGCTCCCCACTCTCTCTCTTCAGAGAATCTCTGGATTCTCTCATCCCTCCCCAACCTCTGGCCTGTACCCCAGTGCTTGTATGCATAAATAAATAAATCTTTAAAAAAATAATAAAAACTCTCATGTCATAAATACTGTATTTTCCAAAAAGGAGTTTATAAATCAGTTTTCAGAAACTCCAAATATATTTCTCTCAGATATTTTTCCAAAGAAAATATAGAATAAGGTGATTCTGTTGAGGTTACCAGGCAGAGTGAGGGGTATCCCAGCACCCTTAAACACCCCCGTTCTAAATGGGTTCTAACATCTTATATCAAGACAATATATACTTTAGTAGTAAGGCTTTAAATGAAAAGGAACTTTAATACAATTAGTGTGCAATAAAGAGAAGAAAGGATAAAGAAAGATAGCTTCCACACAAAATACCCAGTTCCTCATCTTCTTGTGGGTAAATGCCCAAAGAACGTTGGCCCAAATTAAGGTCACTGAGGCCCCAAAGCTTGCCACACATCTAAAGTAACTTCAATACAGTAATTTCAGGTTTTTCAAGTCTAGTTACTCAGCTGGAATCCACCCCAGGCAGCACTGAGTCCCAGCCACTAGACCACCACAGGATGGTGTCTCACTAAGCTTAAAACAGGCACGTCACTGACTCTCAGGCAAGTAAGAGAAAAGAGGCAAATTTGTTTAGGAGAAATAGATATAATGAAAAATTTATTACAGAGAAAAGGAACAATCCCTCTCCTAAGGATGTACCAAAGGACACAAAAACATTACTTTAAAAGAATACATGCACCCCTATGTTTATTACAGCATTAGGTAAGACTTGGGATCAACCCAAATGCCCGAAAATAGATGACTGGATGAAGAAAATGAGGTGCATATACACAATGTAATATTATTCAGCAATCAAAAAAGATAAACTAGTGCCATTCAGAAACATGGATGGAGCTTGAAGGGGTTTTGCTGAGTGAAATAAGTCAGAAGCAAAAAGAAAAATATCAGATGGTCTACTTATAGGAGGAATATAGGGGACCAAGGAAAAAAAATAACAGTCATATCAACAACAACAAAACAAAAATAAAGAGATGACTACAAAATAGAGACATTCTGCAGGGAAGAGGGAGGGACTGGGATCAAAGCAGGGAGGGGAAGAGCACAAGGGACTATGGTGATGGTGCACAGGTGAATTGGGGATGGAAATTCAATGGGGACTACACCTAGAAAATAAAGCAAATATTGTAATAAAAACAATACAAATAAATAAAATATCTAAAAAATTAAATAAAATCTAGATATTAAAAAAAAAAAAGGAGAAAAGGAACAGGCCAGTGGACCAGGCCAGGAGGCAAGGAAGCCACTGTGAAGTTGTGCTTCAATGAACATACACTTTCTTTTCTTAACTATTCTAAAGTCCCACCAGTCTTTTTTGTGATTGGCTGATTCTCAGAGATCTCACTCACTGTCTTAAAGTCTCCATACCCAGAATTACATGTTGCATCTCAGTCCTTATCTTGGAGAACTTTTTCTTAATCTTCCCTATCTTGGAATGTCCTGTTGCCCCTAGTTTGGAGTGTGTGTGTGTGTATGTGTGTGTGTGATGTGGGGGGGGGGGGGGGGGGTTTGATAGTCCCCTTTAGAGTTTGTTGCACTTATCGTTGGAGCTTTCCTTTTTCCTCCAAGGCATTTTCCTATCTTTTTGACCCTAGAAGCTATCTGCTTGCCCTATGACTCACCTTCTGGTGAGGACCCATAGGAAAGGGGCAGAAGGGGCCAGAAAAGTCTAGAAAGAAAAGAACAAAATCAAAATAAAGATACCCCCTGACAATGTTAACCTCCCTATGGGTATCTCACCTACATCTGTTTCAACTGTCTCATTCCAGGTTCCCCAAGTCCCTGGTACTAGTCCAAGGTTGAAAAGCAAGCACATTTCTTTACAAGCTCTCTGTTTCATGCACCTGTTCTAGGTCTTCCTCTTGCTCTCTATCCTCCTTCCTTCGCTCTCCCAGTTTTCACTCCATCTTTTCCTCCTCCCTGCTCAACTCCACCTTTCATTGGGTGGGGCAAGAAACTTGGAATCAATCTTTTTGCTGGGGACCACCCTGTTACATTCCAACAGTAATCTGCTGTTAAAAAGAAGAAACAGCAGGCCCAAAGTGGAGTCATTTATACCAACGTTCAGCAAAAACCTGTAACCTAACCTAATAGCAGTTTCCACCTCCCTCAAAAAATGAAATTTTAAAGCAATCAATTTGGAATTCCCTGGTCAGCACTACTGCAGTAATCTGCATGATAAGTACTCCCCCCCTCCCCTAGGGAATGTGCCTTTATCTGAAATAATATCTTTTGAACCCTGTCCTCCCCTCTTTTTGATTATGTAAAACTTCCTTTTTACACTACTCCTCCACAGTGTCTTTCTACAGTCTACAGGAGTTCTGCTGGGTCATGAATCATCTAATATGGACAATTAGATCTCTAAATTTATTTGAATAAATTTTGCTTTTCAACACTACAATGTTTATTCTATATTATATCTGAAATTAAATGTATTCTTAGCTACTTGGTTAAGAATTATATAAAGTAGGAGTACTAGCATCTTACTTGTATATTAGTACTTCTTTGTGGGGTCTTGAATAAGTAACTTGATCTGTAATGTCTCAGTGCAATAATTCATTGCAAATGTTAGATATTAATAATCCTTCCATACATATGTCATATAAAATATATAATGCAGCATGCAAAGCATGCAGGAAAGAATGTTTAATAAGGCCTAACTTTTTTCATTAAAATATTTTTAATGGCAAAAAATGATTGTTTCAGTGTATTGTGGTAGAGTATAAAGAGACCGACACTTTAGAAGAAACTACTTGAAGTTACAACCTCTACATTCACTCACAAATAACTATAATTTCTACATCTGAAAATAAATTTTTTAGATTAAATGATTTCTAAGATACATTTTATAATCAAAATTATGTTTCTCAGATCATTTTTGTGGTATTATTTTATGTACTTAGATTTAAAAGGGATAAAAAATTCTTATATAATTCAGCCTGTAAATTTATTTCATTTTCATATAAAATGTAGTTTGAAGAAAATTCTTTTCAAGATTAGTTGAAAAGAATGTTAAAAACTAAAGCCTCTGGAATTAGAGCAATCCATATTCAATCTTTACTTTTTATTCCCATACTCTCATCTTTCATTTATTTTTATTTCAGAAACAATGATGGAAAGTTAGAGGCTGGAATAAAAGTAGTGACTGTTAGCTTGTCTTTAAATACCTGTCACAGAATCAAAAGAAAAAAAAAGTATAAAAAGAATAAACAGTTGATATTTAGTGTTATTTGTGGACTAGATATTATGCATAAGTTAAATCACCATTTTACATGTAAGGACATTGTAAATTGAGCAAGACAGTTATCAATAGAAAAAATATATACATTCACATGTATAACTGTTAATTTTTTGGTTGATTTTAAGCTATTTATTTATTTCTATTTGAGGTAACATTGATTTATAGCACTGTATGGGATGAAAAGGAACATGTTCACACTCCTTCAGATGTGCATCTCAAACTACACCCACCCCAGAGCACCCACATCCCTTTATCATGTATCATTGTCTCCCTTCCCCATATTTTTCCACCTCCCCTCCCATTCTGCATGCATCTCAATTCTGTAGTCATTCCTAGACATTGTTTTGGTTTACTTCTGCCAATTACTTCATTTTGTTTCTCTGTATTACACATATATAGTGAAATTATCTCATCTGTATCTTTCTCCCTCTGGCTTATTTCATGTTGCATAATGTTCTCCAATTCCATCCATTCTGTCACAAATGAACTATATAGATCACATTCTACCTGACTGCTGACGAAACTGGTTCTAGTATTTCCTGAAGTTCTCATATTTTCAGTCTTTCCCCTCTACTTTTCATCAGCACATAAGAAATGCCACATCCTCCCCTCTTAACTGGTAAAAAGTGAAAATATCTCTGATAGACTGTTTAATGGTCTCCATGATAACCTGGTCCTCATCCTTGGGTTCTGTTACCATATATGAAAAAAGACTTTGCAAATGTGATTAAATTAAGGACACTGAGATGAAGAAATTATCCTTGATGATCTGAACTGGTCTCAAAATATTTAGTTATGGGAGATTTGATAGCAGAAGAGGAAGAAGGTGATGTGAGAAGAGAAGCAGGGCAAGAAAAGATGACTGGATGTGAGTTCATAAGGCAAGGAATGCTTCTAAATGGATTCTCTGTTGGTGACATAAGAAGAAACTCATCCTATTGACACCTTCATCTTAACACTGAAAAATCACTTCTGACTTTTGATTTCCAAAAGAGTGATATTTCATCAAAAATAGATTTCATATAAACATAATGATAATAATAACAGTAGTAGTAGTAGTTGACAGATTGTGTTTGGAAAATGATTAGAAGACCTTAGTACTTGTATATTATTCTCTATATGTCATATTCCAGTAATAAAAAAATAGGAATTTAAAAATGTATATTAAGACATTCTGATGAATTTGAGTTATATTTTTTGTCCAAATTTTTTTAACTTCTACCACTACCCAAGGCTGGACCAAGCTATCATAGAACAGAATATTTAGCTATGATGGTATATATAAACATTCAGATTCCATTTCTGTACATTATTAATACCTTTAATGGAAGTATTTTTGATTAGTTCTGCTTTGGGGATAAGTTCCTAGTGATGTGAGCATTCAAGTTTTAACTTGAATAGTGAACAAAAGGCAGACTGATCAGGAAATAAACAAATGGAAATGTTATTAAGTGAGACTGAGTTTGAGTGTTGCTTCTTGCTAATACACATCTTGCCAATAGCCACATTTTCATGCATAGAAGAGATTCAAAAAAGCTTTACGGTTTCTCCTATGCTGATTATTGGGTCTTAATATATGACTTTATGAGAAACTAAACAATATGTTCAAAATTAGTTTTAGGTTTCTTGTTCTCAAGGGGCTTCTTAAATCTCTTAGATCCATCATTCTTAATTAGAGTTGTTCTTATAAAGATTTAGCTACTCTATTCCGACAATACTAACTAACATCAAGAAGAGAAGGATGTTGCACAGTTGCACAGAACTAGACATAAGAAAAACCCTTTTGAAGTCACATCTTAATGGATTAACACTATTTAATCATTTTTATTTTGTAATTAGAGCAACATAAAAAGATCTTAATAACTGGACTTAGGATTCATATGTTACCTCTTTCAAAGAGTTTCATAAAATGCTTTAGAATCTTTTAGGATTTTTTTCATTTTTAATTAAGCTTGAAGGGGAATGTTCTCTTCTTCCCAGCTTCTCACCATATCAATACATGACATAGATTGTTTGAAAGCCTTGGCTAAAGCTCAAAAATGTTATTTCTTAATATAACTATATATTTAGATTTAACCTAAGAAGAATTCATGAACCCAGATATAAGAGAACAAAACTACCTCATTATCTCAGGCAATAGACAAATTTCTTTAATGTAATTTGAAGATTTAGCTGGTAAATCTACTGAAATATTAAAAGTATTGATCTGAGATTCCCCAAGACACTAAAGAACTACTTATGGCTAGATAGAGGAAATAATATAATATACTAAAATAATAAAACACTGTTACCTAAGATATAAATAAAACTATACTTACCTTTTTTTGAGGCAATGGTTCATAATTGATTTGTTGTAATATAAAAGCATTTGCCTCTTGTTTGTGTTTAAAACAACATGATTAAAATTAGAATTCTAATGAGTAAAATGGAGTAAAATTAACTATTTAAATGCACAAAAGTATTTAATTCTGTTTTCCACTGTTGAGAAGTAACATAGAGAGAGGTTGGAAAACAGAAGCTATCATGAAAGCATAATTTTATATCAAATGGACTTAAAAACAATACTTTTATATTATATATAAGCTCATGTAAAGTTTAAAGGAAATTAATGTTTATTGATTTTTAAAGTTTTACCCATAAGATTAAAATAAGAGTTAAAATACATCTAAAAATACTTGTTAAGTATCTTAGAGGGGTTTGGCTATTTTCAAAATTATACTATATAGAGGCAAAATAAACAAAAGTAAATGTACATTTTTTTCTTTGGCAAATCATATAGGTTTTGTATGTTAGGAAATATACAAAAATTAACTATTAAAAACTCAATGTTTCTACATATAAAACACACAAAATGTGAAAGAAAAAAGATTTATGTTTGTAGGAAATAAATGATGATTTCTTAACATAGGTTTACTAGTATCAAAAATAATTATGCTATCAGTTAAAAGTCTCTTCAGTACTTTTGCATTTGTTATAGTGTTACCCTACAAATAAATATTAAAAGTTATAAATCATAAATTCCTACATAGATTTATAAATTTTACAAAAAATTGGAAGGTCCATACAGGTGATGTCATTTTTATAGGATTCCTATATTTAATTACTGTAGATACTTAAAATGAACCCCATCAAAAATTGTCTTGAGAAAATGGGTAAACTCAAAGTTTTCAATTATTGGAATACTTTTTGTAAGTGGAAAAATGTATCCTATGTTTCCCAAGGAAAGAAACTTTCTGGAAAAGAAATAAAGAAAAATTCTAAGCATTAAAGCTATGAATATTTAACTAAATGAAATTATGCATATTGATGTTTCTCAGTTTATATTCTGTGATCTTTAAAATATACATAGTTTGGGGCCTTGCTGGTGGCACAAGGAGTTAAGTTGCAGCACTATGAAACTATCTGCAGCCACTGCAGCATGAGTGCAATCCCTGGTCAGGAAGGTGATCCACATGGCACAGCAGACCTCTCCTGTTTCGCCCGCTCCTCCCCTCAGCACTTTATTTTAGTAGATCAGTCTGTTCTTCTCTGTCTCTGGTGAATCCTCTCACCCCCCACCCCCATACCTCTGGCCTGCCCCTCAGCTCTTGTATAAATAAATAAATAAAACTTAAAAAAATATATACCGTTTAGTATTTGCATAAATTACTATTGCTTTGTTTCAGAATTTATCCCTATTTAATTCTATTGAGTAAGAATATTTTGCAAATTCACTTAGTCTTTCATATATTTTATACTAGTATAAGAAAATGCTTCCTACTTTTATGTACAATAAAAATTACGCACCAAAAGTATTAAAAACAAATTATAAGAATGATCTACAAAGTAAAATTATCCACTTATTTTACTTTTTTTGAGTTATAAAGTGTTATCAATGTAAACAAATATTTAATGTTTATATGTTTTATTATAAAGAAATATGTCATGTAATAGTCCAAAAAACACACAATTTGGGTAAAAATGTTTACTTTTTAAATCATTTTAAATGGAGATTCAACTTGTTTGAAACTCTAATCCCAACATATTAACACTCACTGAGCTTGATTTGATTGTTTTAATTTCAACTCACCCAACTTTGTGCGTATAATCTTTTATATAATACCTAGTATGTCAACTAGTCAAAATTAGATTTGAAATCCAAGACCTTTACACAGTTTCTAATTGCTTCTTAGCTTTTATCAACCTGTTTCGTCATGTTAGACATGCACATCTTCCTGTGCAATCTCAGGCCAGTTTCCTTGAAGTGGGGAAGTCATGTTATAATTTATCTTCCTAAGGGAGGCATATTCCTTATAGAGGTCATATTTAAGAAACTTCAGACACAAATTTGAACACTTTAACTTAACATCTCCTTTCCAAGATAATTGCCTATCCAGGCTGCTGAAGGTGCAATTTTAAAGATATAATCTAGCAATTGGTCTTTAGAGATGTTAGTAAGAGCAAATGAGAACAGCAAACTCAATAAGAAATGAAGAGCAGGTGTTCTTTCAATTAGAAAGAGAGGAGAAGTTTCAGATAATGAGACTATGATGAAAACTAGTGAAAGATACAATATATAAAACACAATGTTAAGGTTGATATTCTTCCCACACACTCATCTGCACACTTCCATAATGAAATGAGCATGTTAGTTTGTATCTTTTAACATTTAATCTTGAAACAACTCCCTCTTTTCATCTTTAAGTAATGACAGTGTAGACTGCTGAATGTGGAAAGCACTATAAGAAATTAGTTTATAAGTCTCTTAGTTAACTGAAGTAGATCATAACAGATTGTGGCATTAAACTAGATATATCAGAATTATAATTAAAGCAATCCTTTACTCTTCAAGTTAGTAACATATTTTGAGTCTCTATAAGGCTTTTCACTTCATAAAGTAGTTTTATGTAAACTACCTATAAAATATTTTCCCTGGGCCTCTCTGGTGGTGCAGTGGGTTAAGCAGCGCACTATGAAGCAAATCGCAGCCACTGCAGCACAAGTTCGATCCCCGCTGCCGGCCAAGGAGGGGACCCATATGGCGCAGCAGACCTCTCCTGCTGTGCCCGCTGCTCCCCTCAGCAGTGTACTTCAGTTGATCTGCCTGTTCTGCTCCCTGCTCTCTGTGGTGAATCCTCTCACCCCCCGCCCCCACACACCTCTGGCTTGTACCCCAGTGCTTGTATGCATAATAAATAAATCTTTAAAAAAAATAAAATAAAATATTTTCCCTGAAATTCATGGTATTTGGTATTCTCAAGAAGAAACTTATTTTAAATTTCAGGAAAATTCACTCTTGTGAATATAATACAATCGAAATCTTCCTGTATTGTATTTTTCGAAACACTGTTTAACTTGCTTCAGGGGAAGTTTAGACTTCATTTCTAGATTTCTGTATGGCGCACGCAAGCACCTATATACCCACATCTATCTATCTAATGATGCCTATAGGAGTTTGCAGTTGCACTTAGCTATTCAGTGGTTATTCAGGATGAACAGGACCAACCCGATATGAGCCTATCCTGAAGGCTGCCATGGGTGTTTTGCAAAGCACAAGCGCAGTAAATGTAAGCTTTCTTGGTTCAAATTACCAAATGTCTTCACCAAAACAAACTGAATTGAACCATTTGCTATAGCATTGTGCCCACCAAACTGATCAGATTAGTGAGCTCTGGAATAGTTCAAACCACTGAGTGCCCCATTATGAGTGCCCCATTATACTGATAAGCATGCACATTTATTTATGTATCAATGACACACCTTTATAAAAAAATACCATTCTGTATGATGGGGGTTGGGCTATGAGCAAACTTAAATAGTGATAAGATAGTACAAATTTCAATCCAAAGATATAAATATCAATTTGTGTCCTTAAGAATGCCACATGCTTGCCCTTGACCTGAACTTTTTGTCATCAGCCACACACTTTTAATATCCCCTGGTGGTTCAGGAGGAAGAAAATGGAACTAATATGGCATAGCAGAGTCCAGAATTTCTCATGTATGACCCCATGTGCTTTCATATCTTTATTAGTAACATCTGCCCAGAGCTAGTAATTTCATTCCTTGAGAATAAGGTTGAAATCAAAGGCATTTTCAGTTTAAAGAAATTAAATTTTTATGGACTATTTTATATTATTCCAAAAGCTTTCTAAATGATGTGGACATATCAAAGAGTCTCCACAATTTCTTTCTCTCTCTCTCTCTCTCTCTCTCTCTCTCTCTCTCTCTCTCTCTCTCTCTCTCTCCAGAATTCCAGAAAACTATCAAATGAAATACACACATATAACAATTGTTATCAACTCACTAATGAAGAAAATATAGGGAAAAAATGTTACTTTAGTTTTCTGGAATGATTTTTGTTATTGTTTCTTTAAATTGTATTTTCTTACATCATTGTTCTCACTTCAGGTGTAATCCCTATAGTTCTCCCACCACTATAGCATCCCAGACCCATCTCCACAGTTCCTTTGCGCTCTTCCTCCCCTCTTTTAATGCTTCTCCCCATCCCCTTCTTTGTTGTTTGCTTCAAATCTATGGTCAGCTTACAAATTTTGTCCTTTTCCTGACCCTTTTGTTTGGTTTTCCTATGTCCCACCTATGTGAAACCATTCAATGTTTTTTTTTTTTTTTTTCTTTTTCTTTTTCTTCTGACTTATTTAGTTTTCTGGAGTTGTATCTTCAAAATATTAAGTGTTTTAAAGAAGCAGAAGGATACAATATGGTTATAGCAATTGTAGTGGTAATGGAAAGAGAGTTACAGACAGATAGAAAACTAGAATTAGAAGAGACTAAAATCCATATTCTCTTGAACTACTCCCTTATAGAGACTAAAAGAAAGTTGTACAAAGATTTTTGGCCAAGAAGGAAGATAAAAGATAAAAAGGTAAAAAAAAATGTCTACCATCCTGTTGAAGACCATCTTCTGGGAGAACTGATAGAGTCTCTCCTTTCCTTTCAGGCGTCATATTCTGTTTATGTGTTTATATTCGTTCACAAAATTATAGGCTGAAAAAAGTGACATTATAACAACCAATGTTAGCTTACAAAGTAAAGTTAAGAACTGAATCACTAGGGCCTGCCTGGTGATGCAAGGGGATAAGCACTATGAAGCATCCACAGTCACTACAGATTGCAGCGTGAGTTTGATCCCTGACCAAGGAGTGACCCACATGGCTCCACAGAACTCTCCTGCCTCCCCTGCTGCTCCCCTCAGCAGTGTATTTCAGTTGATCTGCCTGTTCTGCTCCCACTTTGTCTCTGGTTATCCTCTCATTTCTTGCACCTCTGACCTGTATAAATAAATGAATTTCCTGTATAAATAAATGAATTTTAAAAAAGATTTGAATTACTGAATTAACTTACAAATTCAACACCTTCCTCTTGTTTTTTCTTATTTGCAAGAATTGTTTGTCTACTTAGATTTTTTTTAAAATATTGAACAACATAAACATAATCTAGTTTGTCTACTTATACAAATTTAAAAATGAAATTATCTTGTGTACAGTATCTTGAATAAAGTAAAGTGATAGTAATAAGTCTCATTAAACAAGGGCTCTGCATACAGAAGATATCTGTATGTCAGAATACAGTAAAATGTGATTTTAATTTTACTTTGAAAACAACATGTAATCAAGTCCATGTAAAATATAGACCATTTGTTGTGTAATATAAATCTTTCTAAAAACTTTTTTCTTTTACATTCCATTGTGGTTTGCTTTCCCCAAGGGGAAAACTTCTTACAGTACACATGACTTTTCTAAAATTTCTAATGAATGTTTTTACAGTATAAAATAATTTTAAAAAGCAGGATTATTGAAAGTATATTTACAAATATGTAGAACAGTTGTTTAATGCAGGTCTGTGTTAAGTTTAAACAACCTATATGCTCTATTATAAATAAATAAAATACCCAGAATCTGAGACTACTTGAGCAAAAAAGTAGTTAAACTTGGTGAGATGTGAAATTAGGTTTTAATGCATGCAAAACACATTCCAAAGCATATTTTTAGGTGTAGGCTGATTGACTTTTCTCAGTGTTTAAAATTAAAAGCTGCCTTTAGGCAGTTAAGAACCTTTGGAGAGCTTTTGATATTATTAACTCAAGCACTTACATTTAGTTCTACCATAGAGCCATGCAAAAACCAACACTTAAGTCTTATCCAAGGATATATTTTTATGGGGTCATCTATCAGCACTGTCCCAAACAGCCAGCTCATCAACTTCTCTTTCCATGGTGAACAAACCATTTCACACACATTTTTTTTACATCCTGATAATGTTTCACTCATTCTCTTTTTTTTTCACTCATTCAACTTTTGTGAATATGAATAACTATAATGAAATAATAACTTATACATGGATTGATAACTCTGTTTCAAGCATTGATAACTGTACCCACATAACTATCTCATTACAGTCTCACAATCTATACAAGGTAGGTACAAATATAATCCATTTTGCAATTTGAGGAATAGACATTTATTAAAGTAATTAACTTGGCCACCCATATACAACTCACAAGTGGAGCTAGGAATGATTCCACATCTGTGCAACTCAGAAACTGAGCAAAAAGAAAACATGATTTAATGGGCATCTACAGACTGTTAAATTACATTAGCTATATCCTTCATTAAGCAGAATGCAACTCATTTTATTCTAAGTTTCTATGATTAGGAAACTAAAGATCTTTTAGGAAAGTGAAGTACACAAAACTTTGTTCAACAATCATATATTGAGTAATTTTGTATAAGAAAATTGAATAAGTGGGTGGCTATCATCATGATATACTTAGTTATTACTCAAATTCATTTCAGATCTTTATATTGTATTTATTTAACTGTTTAGGGATTATATGTGTGGGTTACTGTCACTATAATATGCTCCTTCATTTTCACTTGTGTTTCTCCAAAATAATTCTTTATATATATATTTACATCACTATATAAGGGTGTGTTTAGGCAAAATTCAAATTAACAATCTTGGTTTGTCTGTGCTAAGTTATAAGTATATTGCTAAATCAATGTAATCAATAAACTCTGGTGTATCAGGTGCAAAGCTTTAACTATAGTTTCTATCTTCATATATTGTCATGTATTTCATATTATCCACCATACAACTTTAATAACAAATTCAACAGAATGGTAATTTGGAGACAATGTGTATTTTCTTTTTAGGACTATCAGACAGCAATGGGAGTTTCACTGCAGTGTGCAAGGTGACACTAGTCATATACCAAATTTTATTATAAAACAGTAAAAGTGCCCCAGGATCTTGAATAGATGGCATATTTACCTGAATGCTATTTATTATCCACATCATCTAAATGAATATTGAATGAAACAATGGTTTAAGGTGAAATGTGTCATGTATATATAGATTATTCCTAATCATGTACTCACTTTTCTCTCATAATGAATTTTCAGTGAGAAAAGCAGAAATATAAGCACTGGAAAACAACTTTAATTCAAAGATTAATTAATTTGAGAAACAGTCATTAAGTGGCTATATGTGCAATCCACTTTTCTAAATGTTGGACAATAAACTATTTTGTTGAGGTAACATTGTATATGGTTGGGTCACACTCTTAATATGTATGCTACCACAACACACCCACCATCATGGTACCTACCATCCTTGACCATGGTCCATTGGGCCTCCTCCCTCTTTGGTAGCCTCTACTTTACAGTCAGATTTTTAGGTGTTGTTTGTTTTGTTTTGTTTTGTTTTGTTTTGTTTTGTTTTCAGGGAGGTGTTTTGGCTTTGGCAGGCCATTTGTAAAACAATTTTAAAATATAAAGGCAACTTGATGAAAGTTGTGAAAAGAAGCATAGAAGCAAAATAAAATCACTTTGTTAAAAGTAACTCTTACAAGTACCACACAGGTGGTACTTGCTTACCTGGTTTAGCAATATGTTTGAAATGTGCATATCTGCAATATAAATTTGTAACTGACAAATATAGATCTTAAAATATTTTCAAGAGCAGAAAAATCACAGCCTCTAAATGTACTTAGAAATGAAATAAAAAAGGAAAACCACTTTTCTCAATACAGTCTAAACTATATACTAAAAACCAGAAGTTTGTGAGTTAATCAATATATGCAAAATTGGTATTATGAGTCACCTTTGTGGATAGACCAAAAATGTGTCTATAAATAAAGCTCAATTCCTGTTATCTAATCTTATTCCATGAAGTGTGAGAATCACAGATTTAGTAGCTAGGATGTTTTCTTAATATCACATATCTGCTGCAGTGGTTAATTGGTATTAAAAAGAGAGATGCAGTCTTATCCAAGCTGCAGGCCCTTGGCAGATGAACACTGCCTGCCATGTGCCCCCTCTACTAGTCTTATTTTCACTTGTAACTAAAGACAAGTCAAGTTCTAAACATAAAATTTCTGAACATTTAGACTCAAATAGGATATAAGCTCTTAGAAAATTGCATAAACTATAGTACATGGAAGTAACTATTCGATCCAAGAAGAAGAAATCAATATGAAAAATTCTAAAGTTCTGCATTTGAGAAGGGAGGATGGTATTAAAACAGATTATTTTATTGCAAATGAAAGAAATCAACCTAAGTTAAAATGTTTAGAAGGGGAGGAAATGGAAGAGTAAGAAGCATATTTATTTTCAGGGAAATATAGGAATCTGGAAACAATTGCATTATTCTATCTGGTCAGGCTCATTCTTCTTTCCAGTAGTAGAAGTCCACAACTTATACACCACATTAGGCAGACTAGATTCTTACTTTCCAACCACTTAAATTTCAGTAACACTAATAAAATAAATCTACTTTATCAGCTAATCCAATAAATTTCAACTGAAGCAGTTTTGATCCTTAAGATGATATTTGAAATTTATTAAGACATTTCTGTTACCTCAGTGATTCGAGAGGCTCTAGAAACCCAGCAATATGTGGGATTGTGTGCTTGGAAGCCAAATCCATTTTACACATTTTTTTGCAAACATTAATAAACGTTTGCACCATTAATTATTCAGAAAGCCAATATTTATGTAAATGGAAAGAAATGTTGAATTTTATTTCATTCAGAATTTGCCAAGAGACTATCACTTTCTCAAAAACTATCCTGTTATCACCAACACTGCTCATAGAATTTGGATAACTTACACATCTCTGCTAATCTTTAGCTGTAGATTCTGCATTCATTGTGTCTTAACATTTTAAATTGAAATGCATCAAAGGCAAGCATACAATGCTTTTCTCTCATTTCCTTTAATTTTTCCTTTGTATTACAATGAGATCATGAAATTTCAAAATTATGTGCAAATAGGTTGCATTATCAAAGCATTTAAAAAGAATTCTAAAGGAAGTTTGTAAAATTTACTTACAAGTACGTTGTATTATCAAAACATTTTATAAAGATAATTTCAAAAGAGACTTTATAAAAATTATTTGCTACAAAATGTGGATATTGAGTCCAACAGAGCTGAAATCAGACTATTTCATCAATCTGTTATAGAGAGAAAATCTAATTGGCCCAGCTCAAGTCAAATGTCTCATCATCTCCCAATTATTTATGGTTAATTAGCCACACTTAAAAGTTACAATAATATTGCTAAAAACCCACACTAACAGCAGTGCAAGCCATCCCCAGAAATAGAGGACAAATGGTCTGTTATTGTTTTTCACTATAATGATACCAGTCAGTCACAGGAATAACCACCGTTGGTCTCATAAATTAGGCTATTTTCCCTAACCTAAACCCCTTCCTTGCATTCCACTTTCTGCTTTCCCCATTCCTTTCTCTACACTACCATTAGGAAGTCCTTTTCTGATCTCTGGTTATGTAAGACTTCATACCATCTTTCCTTACATAGTCCTTCTTCTGTTTCACTCGATCATTCTTTCATTCATTTAGTATTTCCAAATATTTATAATATGACAGGCATCAACCTAGATACTTAGAATACAGTGATTAAATATAATCTCTGCTTAAAAACATTATATAAGAAAAAATAAAAAATCCCTTAAAGAAAACAATAATCAAAAATCTTTTTAAAGTTTACTTTGAGCATAAAACTGTCATTATGAGAAAGTGAGATGTGATGATACAATAAAGAATGACTGGGAGGAACTTCTTTGCATTTCTATCATGGAATATACCTAATTCTGAAAAAAAAGCTCATCAGGCACCTGCAAGTCAGCAAATATGATAAACAAGTTTGTGCTAGATATTAATATTCACTAATGATTTACTGCATTAGTTCTCACCTAAAACCACCTATAACAAAATTAATATTTTTTTCTTTTGCAATTATTCACTTTAGTGCCTGCTTTTACATTTGTTGTAAATAAATATTTTACAAGAATTTTTCCTTTTGCACAACCAAATTTGTTTGGGCAGTCAAGGTCTTGGAAGTCATGTTTCTCTTTATGAATTCCAAAACTGATTTCAGTTTAAACAAAAACTATATGTGTATCACTATATTTTTAAAAGTCTGATATAAATTCTAGCACAGAGAAGAAGCAGTATACCACAACTCAGGACAATTAAGGAAATAAAATATAAAATTGATAATTGCCAATGTTCAATTTTAGTTGCAGATGACTAGGATTTCATGAGACTATAGTTTGAGAATTACTCTTTCAATCCAAAGCAATCATTTAACTGATGAGACCATAGAAAATTTGGGAAATACTTTTTTTTCCAGGAAGCAGGGGGAATAGAGAATCTTAAATCATACCAGATAAATTGCTTTCTATTTCACCAACATTAAAAGCATACCTTAGCATGCCTAAAAGTCTCCTACTGAACTAAAACTACAGTCACTATTCTCTGGATCCAAACTGTAAGGACAGGGAAACTAGAAAGAAATTTCTTCTTTGGCTAAGTATTAACTTAAATAGAAAACTCAAATTCAATTGTATGATGGAAAGCATGCAGTAAGATTCCACTATAAAATATATAGTTCTATAATGTTTTGTTATGTAAATACTAGAAGCTGGCTCCAGAATTACAAAGGGAAAATTTCCCCACCTGACCTAATTATGACTTATGCTAGTACCACAGGGTGGTGTTAAACCTATAAGAACATATGGATAATTGTTAGCTACAGGAACTAGGTACCACTAATTCATCATTTAACTTATATTTTTATTCAGTTTTGGACCAAATGACAACAAAACAGAAATTTGAAAAATGTGACACTATTTCCCCCAATATAAAGTTCTGATCGTTCAACAACTATTGCCAAATATACATCAACAAGAAAGTAATAAATATCTAGCATGTATCAGAGGTGAGATAACATTAGGTATGGAAAATATAAAATTCACATGCAATCCTGTTTTATATCTATCTGTTATATTTTTTAGAGTTCATATAGTATAGAATCAATGAAAAATGTTTATATATAAACATATTTATCATCTAAAAAGGTAGAGCATTACCACCATGAGCTGCAGTTGCTAAAGACGTCCTAAAAGAGATGAAACAATAGTTTTTAAATAAAGTCTGATAAGAAAATTCCATTTTTCTCCTGTCACAAAAATTCAGAAAAGTTGTAAATTACCAAGCTGGATAAACATAAATAAAATAAAATATAGGTATATCATAGTAGAATTAAAGGACACTAGAGATGAAATGGTCTATGATGTAGTTAAAAACACACCATCCCTATAAAGTTACATTTGGACTAAGATCTTATTTCTCTTTGACAATACTAGTAGTAAGATGATAATTACATAATACTTTCAACAGAGAAAAAAACCTATTCATCTAGAATTGTATGCCAGAAAAAAATACTTCAACCATGAGGATGAAACAGACATTTCAAACTGCTAGGAAAACCAAGTTTCCTGCTACCATGTGCACTTTAGACATTAAGGAAAAAATTTAAAAGAAAGATAAATCATGAAACAAGACATTAGAAATAAATCCAAATGTATAAGAAAGTACAGTAAATATAAATGAACTAAGTTGGGGAAGTAAAAGATAAAATATTACCTAAATAGATTTTTAAAATCTACTTATAAGCTGTTTACAGAGATAAATATAAAACTTATATAAAGAGCTTCAAAATAAAAGGGTGTAAGAAGTATACATCACTAATAGTAATCAAAATAAACTTGGGGAATATTATAAGGATAATCATTAAAGTTGGTGCAGTTATATTAAAATGAGAAAAAAAATTAAAGTTAAAACAGAAATCATTACTAAAGACAAAGTAATAATCATTTCAGTTCATAGAAAAATATAATAATTCTAAACGTATATGTGTCTGATTATATATGTGTCTCAAATATATAAGATATATAATCATAAATATATTTATTTAAGAATATATATAATCTCAAATATATAAGATAAAAATGTGAAGATCTGTAGAACACCATTATAACAAGTAATTTTAATATATCTTTCAAATTTATAGCTTAAACAAGCAAAATAGCAAGGTTATGGAAGATAAAATAAGATAAATAATAATCTACTATGACTCAGTCTCTAATAGTGAAAAATGCATATTCTTTTCAACGAAATAGAATATTTACAAATATTGACTTTATATTGACATAAGTGATTTTAACAAAGTCTGAAGACTGGTGTCAGATCATCTTCTCTACTAAATACAATTTGTTAACTATATAGAGGAGTTATATTACAAAGTGTGTAGAAAAAATCTTTTCATCCTGGTATTAGGTACTGGTCAATAAGTGGAATTTCTCTCATCAAAGAGGTAGGTAGGTATTCCAGACAAATGCAAATAAAATATTACTTGGAAAAGGGTAAAAATGGAATGATTAAGGAGAAGTTAGTCAGTCAGTGAAGCTATAATAAAATGTGTATATTGGAAGGTAATTAAGCAAACTCATCATCATGTTGTATCATGTTGAGTAGTATAGATTATGAAATAAGCAATAGGGAAACAATATTTATATTTTGGTTCACCATTTCTGCTTCCATTTAAGCTTATCTACATTGCCCAATTCTCAATCATCCCATATTACTGTTCTCATAGAACAGCTAAAACACAGCTATGATGATGAACTTTTACCAAAAAACTAAGAATAGCCAGGGCAAACTCATAGCCATCTAGCCAAATTCTCTGATTTACAGGTCACTAACAAACCAAATCCGTTACCTATGACGAGCATTTCATAACACAAGCATCCTGACCTAAGGCTTGACTGCCTAGTTTACTCTGCTAGTACACTGTCTTTAGGTCGCCTCACAGAGACAGAGCTATTAAATTCTCAGAGGTAAATAAAATTTTTACTATAAAAAACCTGACCAAATTGTCAAAAATAAAGAAAATCAGCTAAGGAAATTGTCAAACACAATTCATAGTTCTGGGACGGAGTGATACTAAGATTTCATCAAAGCAGAAAACCAAAATTTATCATTATTATCTCCAAATAATCTGTAGTTCCCTGTTGCCCAGTTTAAACAGCTCAGGCACACTTTATCAGTGTCTGCTATCAGAGCTAGTTTCCAGAAATATTTTTTTTTCATATGAGGATATATTTAGGCAGTTCTACAAATACTATATCTCTCTCTATCAAGCACCAGGCCTAGCTTGAGTGCCCAGTTTCTAGTTTTTCACAATTGGCTCTGACATGATTTAAGAATAAGAGAAACGTATACATCTTCAATGTGATTCCAACCCCATTCTAACTCTAGGTTCTTAACTAGAATACCACACAAGAATTCACAGCAATATGACCAGAATCATTGAAAGAAAACTGTAATATAATTGGAATAAATCAGATAGCATTCAACAGAAATTCAGATTAGATGAGAACTTGATTCAGGGTTTTAACAATTGGTATAGAGGAGAGAACACAGACTATGTGGCATTATGGAATTGTCGATCAATTAAATGAATGGTATAATCAGATAATAAGTAGAAAATTATTCTGAAAGTTCCAGAGTGGGTGTCTAAGCAAACACTGACAAAGCAAAACATTAGATTCAAATGACTGTGAAACATTACAAATAAAAATCCCTAGTTGATTGTCAAAAACTAGGAAGGTTGGATTAAAGCTCAAGTGAAAGGTGTAAGTTGGATTTATATTAGTGTGTATCATCACCTCATAAGTGATAACAGAAGCTATGTGAGTAGGTAAGATGAAGTATGTGTAAAGAGTGAACATAAAAACACCATGAACATAATTCCACGAAAGAGGAAATTTTGGAAAGGGCATACATAGAAGAGCTATTTAAAAGTTCTGAGCGTGAAAGATCAAATAAAGAATTTCCATACTGCATTACATTGAAAATATTAAAAAGTCAAATTCTTGCTAAGAATGCAATTATGTATATACCAAAGAGCTGTAAAGATTACTTCTGTTAATACCACATTAAATAACAGGTCTTATAATGTAAAATTTAGGCACTGGCTTACTTAAAGAGGAAGACAAAGTCAAATATTCCTTTGGAGTAGGAACATGTGTGTATTCTGTTTATATTTGTATTTACTTGGAGTCATGCTTTCATTTTCAATTAAGCTTTAAAGTGCTGCTCACTTTCAAATTCTAGTTGATGCTTTTGTTGTTATCTTTGTTCATTTATGTTTCAATACTATTCATCATAAAACAAGAAGTAGGAGAAATGAGATTTCGGTGTTTGGGATTTTGATTGCACTGTATATAGCAGAAAACTCTAAAGTACAGTTCTACAACTTTAAATGAGCTCAGAGTTTAAAATAAGAATGGCAGTGCATGTCACAAAAGATAAGAAATTGAGGCAGAGAAACCAAACAAAAATCATACTCTAAAGATGTACAGAAAAATTTTAGAGTTAATGCAAGTCTATGAAGTCAAGTTAAAGTATAACACTAACAATTTTAGTGTATTTTCACATAAAAATTTATATTATGCTTAAATGATATCTTTTCAAAAGCAACTGGGGTTTGTTTACTTTAGGTCCCTGGTGGTGCAAGGGGTTAAGTCACTTTGAAGCAATCTGCAGCCACTGCAGCACTAGTTCAATCCCTGGCCAGGGAAGTGACCCACGTGGCACAGCAACCTCTCTTGTCTCGCCTCAGCAGTGAATTTCAGTAGATCTGCCTGTTCTGTCCCCCATTCTGTCTCTGGTAAATCCTCTCACCCTGTACACCTCTGGCCTGCACCCTAGATCTTGTATGAATAAATAAATAAAATTTTAAAATAAATAAATATAAAACAGATATAGAAAAAGAGAAATGTTACTACTTGCAAATGGTAAACACTTTAAAGTCCATTTTTTAAAGATTATGTATTAAGAGCTGTGGGTCTCCCTCTCACCTCCTGCACCTCTGGCCTACACTCCAGTTCTTATACCCATAAATAAATAACTCTTTAAAAAATTATATATTGAGTTGCTAGTGTTTTAAGAAAGACCAAAACAAATATACATGTAAAAAGATATTAGTATTAATATAATAAAAAAGGGGTTGTGTAGTAATTGGATTTAGAAGCAAATGAAAGATCTTCTCTTGCATTTGCCATGTACCAAAAATGTTTAACCTAATGCAGTTGTATGTTTCACATTCATAATTACAAAATACTCATAATTTCTCCCTTAAATACTTTAGTAATGAGAACCCATATCATTCTAACACAACACTATGCATGCAACTGCCTACCCTGAACCATGACTCAAGCATGAACTTTAAAAAATTTGATGAGCTATAATATCTAAAAGTTTAACTGCCTCTGCTGCCTAAAGCAATCAACAGATCGAAACATTGATTTTACAAAGTAATCAGAAACATTAAACAAAATGCTGATTAAGATGAGCTTACTAATTTTTTTCTCACACACCAGTGTCTTCACACCAGTCAAAAGTAATAATAGGCATTAGGATGCAGAGATTTAGAAACATGAAAACAATAAAAAAGTAATAATGGTTAAGGACAGAATATTTTAGAACAAGTAAGATTATGATAACAGGTACTAAATAACAGTCTTTTACTTTAAGAGTACAGTGGGCTTCATTTTGTGACAAGAATGTTCAAAGGTTAAATGATAACATGCAGTGAAAGTTATGTGCAGAACATAACTGGATATGCAGAGCATAATAATTCAAACTTTCTCAACCTTGTAGCTTGGGAAAAATTAAAAGAAAAGCATAGAGGAACATAAACTGTTTGGAAGAGATGTGAAATATTGAGGCATGTTGACTAAAACATTATAAGAATAATTGAGTCTTTGCAACATGTATTAATAATCTTTAAAGATATGTGCATTTATAACTACTAGTTCTTTGTGAAAGCATTTAATAATGATGAAGAAAAAAGTATTATGAGTCCAGGAATTAGTTTAAAACACAATTTTACTTGTTAGAAAGAGGTCACTAAGACAAAGGGGAAACAGAATCAGTTTTATGAGGAAAAGATTCACGAGATTACATTCAAATAATTTACATAGAAGTACATCTTAATCCTGGTACCTAAACTATACAGAAATTATTTTTCATGAGTCTCGTATTGAGAGGCAGGTAAAAACCTAGAATACAATTCAATAAATATTTAGGTAAACAATTCCCCTCCTTGAGTAGTTCACATCTCCTGATTTGTATTTTAAAAACCCTCAAATACTCCTATTATATATAAATACACCATGATAATAGTATTTTCCCACTCATGACACTGATTTATTATACAGCATTTCACAAAAATGCTCTTGCTTATGGTGACTGGTTGTTTCTACCCAATAACAAATCAAAGATTCTTTTGTCTCAGGTAGATAATATGTAAGTTTATAGGCATTTGAAAGAAAGGTAAGAATTTAAAAACCGTTGTGAAGAGAAGTTAGATAACAATAATATGTAGGTTAGTAAGTGAAGCATAACATGCCTCCAGCAAATATAAAAGGGTTCTGGATTTCATAGATTTGATGTTTGAATTTTTAACTATTTAGGAGTAATTCAGCATGTTCACAGTTTATAGCCTTAATAATTCAGCTGAGACATCAACAAAGGATGTGTGTGGGGGTAGCGATTAAGCATGTATGTGTATGTACACACACGTGCAAGGCACTGCAATGTTTGTCTGCCTGATCCATCACACAGCCAGTCTGTTTGGTGTGCCTTCTTTTCCATGTCACTTAAGTAGTCATTCTGGTGAATGACAGACAGTGTGCCTCTTTGAGAAAAATGTTCTCCAGAAGAATGTCAGAATCATACATCAGACAAGGGGCTAATATATACAGATATACAATGAACTCATACAACTTAGCAAAAAGAAAACAACCTAATTAAAAATAGGAAAAGAGCTAAATAAATTCAAAGACATTCAGAAGGCTGATAGACACATGAGAAAAAATGCTCATCACTTATCAAGGTAATGCAAATCAAAATCACAATGAGATACCACCTCACAATTTTAAGAATGACCCATATCAAACATACAGGAAACAAGTACTGGAATGCAAGTCATTAATTTGAAGGTATATATGCACTCCCATGTTTATTGCAGAACTATTTACAAAAGCTAAATTATGGAAACAACCCAAGTACCCAAGGATAGATGACTGGATTATGAAGATTTGATGTATATACACAATGGAATCTTTACTGTTTAGCTGCAAAAAGACATGAACTCTTGCCATTTGTGACAACATGGATGGAACTGAAGGCAATTATGCTAAATAAGCCAGAATGAGAAACACAAATATTGGATGATTTTTCATATGTGGAAACAAAAGAAAGAAACAGGCAAGGACAAAACAAAACAAACCCTAAAAATCTGACTGTATAATTGAGGTTACCTGAAGGAGATTAGGGTGGGGGAAGATAAAGGGAATTGGGGGCCCACTGGATTATGGTATATGGTAAAGGACTGTGAGTGCCTTGATGATGGGGATGGCATGTTAACGCACATCTGAAGATGTGTGAATCCATAGCTCTGAATCATATACAGTGTTGTAAATTAGTATTACCTCAATAATAAAAAAAGAATGCCAAAATGTAGTTCTGATGAAAAATGGGTGAAATATAAGAAAATGATAGTTCTGGGATTAAAGTCTCAGCACTATCAGCACCTCCCTGATGGTACATGGTTTAAAGACACAGTGCTATCAAGCTATTGCCAGCCACTGCAACATGAGTTTGATCTCCTGCCAGGGAACTAACCCACATGATTCAGCATACTTCTCTTGTTTCACCTGCTGCTCCCCTAAGCAGTGTATTTCAAGTACATCTGCATGTTCTGCTCCCCACTTTCTCTGGTGAATCCCCTCAGCCCCCACATCTCTGGTCTACACCCCAGTTCTTGAATGTATAAATAAATAAATCTTTAAAAAAAGGTGTATTTAATACTGAATTCCTTATAAATTTAAAATAAATATCCCTTCAAATATAATATTGAGCTATCCATACTCCTTTATTTGTGGTCCCTGATATAAATAAAATTTTATAAAGGTTATATGAAAAATTCTTGCAAGATTCAAAATAAAATGTATGTTATAATCACATTTAAGCCTGTTAAGTCACAAAGCTTGTCACTGAAAACTTCTTTATGGATTAAATCATCTGATATTTATGAAACTACTGTCCAGTGCTCTAAATGCATGATTTACCATCACTTTCTCTTAGCTTTTGTTTACAAATATCAACCAATATTGCCCAAAGAAATGAATTAGGAATGATTATATTAGCCAAACAAAAAAGAGAGATGCAAACAATTATTCTGTAATTAGAGAAATTTAGTGATAAATATCTACTAAAAATACCAGAAAGTCTATAAACTTCTTAGAATTTGTGCCTAAATAAGAGAATAGGATTTGGATATAAAGAACATATATTTGAATTTTAATTCTAATATTTATTAACTTTGTGATCCTTGGCATTTCATTTGATTTTTCCTGGTCTCCATTTCAGTATCCCTAAAATGGCAAAACAATATTCAGTAGACAAGCCTATTATGATGTCAAACAAGGAAATATTTGGAGACTATAAAGAGCTATATTAACTTTATCAGCTTGAAAATTATTTTCTTGCAGGAGAGCATGAAAATACCAGTCTCAAAAAAGTACTTAAAGTCTTAGACTCTCAGACCTGGAGATCAGCTATTTCTAAGGTTTTACCTTGGGCTTACATTTTTAAAGTAAGTCCTGCAGAGACCAAAGGAGAGTAGACCTCTGAGGATCCAGCCTCTATTGAACTACATCTGCCCCTCTTTCTTTGGCAGTAGACATTGTAGTTGTTTAGAAGGTATTGCTTGAACAAATAATTCTGCTGTGGTTAAAAATGATTACAACAAAATCAACTAATCAAATCTAATTCCCACCCTGCAACACCACCATCACCAGAGAAACCTGGGGCAAAATATCATGACCCATACCCAAGATGTCACCTCCAGTTGATGGCAAAGCCTAGGTTTAAATAATGTCTTCCATCTACTATACCAACCAAATTAGTTCCCTTTCCACCACACAATTGAATGTCCTTACAGGTTAGATTTGGAGTGAGAGCTTTAATACTTTGGGGTGCCTCTGATTTCTAACTGCTGCTGAATTCCATTTTGGTGTAGGCTGATGGTTTCAATTAACATCTAAGGATGAAGCTTCAGCTCTTGTTTTCCTGATGGACATTGCCAGGCAATTAAAGCCTCACTGGCTGGATAATGAAATCCTTTATTTTTAAAGGTTTCTGATGTCAGCTTAGTGTAGAACACTCTAGATAACCTATTTAATACCAGCAAATGTAATATAAGTGTTCTATAATCTGATCAGGGCAGACAATATTTTTCAGAGTGAATCTTCAAAAATATTGTACAGGAGCATCAAAAAAACTTCAATGCACTTGGAACAATTTTTTAATTTTTAGGTTTGATAATTCTCTTAGAGGCATGTTGATCCTTAGTTTTGTTCATTCTGTGGTTGGTCTAGAAGTCTTTAGTAAGTTTCACCAAGGATGTAAAGATCACTTAAGATCACTTCATCTTCTAAACATTTACACAAAAAGTGCTAGGATATTAAAATCTACATTTATATAAAATAAAAAAGTTAATTTTTAGTCACATAGTTTTATAAGCTAAGGATTTTATCACATATCAAGGACAATCCTCAACATTTAAAATTGTAAACTTTTACTTTGACATGAAAACACTCATTACACAGTTACCAATTTAAATATATATACTCAAAACTTCACAGACATTTGAAAAGTACATGATTATTTTTCTTAGAAACTGAAGGCTATAAATTCTGCCAAACCATATTTTAGCTGAAGTACTGATACAATATGAGAAACACCTCAATAAATATTATACAATAGGAATATCCCAAGAGACATATGCTGATTATTGTCCCATGGCATTAAGCCATCTTGTGTAGTTCTGATTTGAGTCCAAAAATCTTGAAATATTCTTTCTTACTAGACCAAAGAAATTTGATATATTTGAAAGTATTTTCAAATATATCAAATTTTTGAAGATCAGCAAAGCTGTAATATCTAGTACAGAGACTGCAAAATATGCTTAGTGATGACCGTAGGATACCGATGATTTCTATGATATTTGTACTACTACCCTCAAATGTGTGTTTCTTAATTTTCTTGCCACTTAGGTCAAACATGTTCCTCATCTCTCCTGTCTTTATATAAAAAAAGAAAGTCTCACTACTGTTTATTTCAAGTTTAATTGAATAAGTCCATATTCTAAATATTAAGAAATCAAGGTTAACTGTTTCTACATCTTCATAACTGGTTCCTGTTATCAAGAAAATTGGAACTATAACTGGATGGAGAGAAGTTATACTTTCCTTAGGTGTGAAAGAGTTCAAATAATTCAGTTTTCAGAAGTATGTTTCTTATTTTAAGCCAAGAAATGAATGTATAAGACAGGTTGCTAAAAATATGACATTTGTTAGTGAATGCTATTTTTCACTACAGAATGACTAACATTAAAAAAAAAAAAAAATAGCCTCACTGCAGTAAGCCTGACTTTCATGAGTTGTGTCTTATTGATGAAACAGGGAAAAAAATCATTTTTAGAACTCTTCTAAGCACCAACTCTCTTATTTGCTTGAAATTGCAGATGAATGTACTGTAAGCTTGGCTTCAGACCTCAACTTTTTTTTGCTTGATTATCACTTTTCACCCACGCAATACTAACTTAATGACCTAATTGTATTATTCAAAGAAGCTTTCTCCTGGCTGATCTGGGGCAAGTTTCAAGTTCTCTGCAGGTAAAATTTTATTTAAAATAAAGAGGTATAATTACACAACAATGACTAGATTGCTAGTAGTTAACTTAAGCAAGTTCAGTTATATTTATTGAAAAGCTGTTCATGCATCTCAGTATTAACTATGTAGTTTATCACATTATCGAACATTAGAGAATTATTTCAGTAATATAATATTTATTTCTGCAAGTAACGGAAAAATTCCATTTTAACTTCTAGCCAGTTATCTCATTAAAGGAACAATCCTGACAAATTAATAAAGGCTGAAATTGAATAAAACAGAAAAAGCTGTACTTATTATACTCTTGATGAATTTTATGTTTTTTTTATTTCCAAGCAAACTACAATTATACACAAATATATGGTTAGCAACTGAAAGCATGATTTCTTGATTGCAAAATTAATACAGGTGATTAAAATCCATATTTCAAAAAACTGAGAAACAGAATCACTTAGTCATATGCATTAAGTCATATATACTGCTTAACTATTACTATTTATTCAGGTCCAATATCTCTTATAAAAGCTGCAACAGCAATATTATGTGTCAGCTCTAAAAATAAGTGGCATTTTCTGTTCTAGTATATAAGATATGTTGTTTAAAAGAGGATTACCACAGAGCTAAAATAACAGCTAAAGTTATTATTTTAAAGTTATTATTTTAAATATTAACTACTAAATGTGCTCTATAACTCAGATGTTACAGGATAGAGGGTACTTTCTCTAATACCAACATTCATTAACACCCGCATTTCCAAAGTAGTAACTCATACTTTGGGTTGTTTGATGTTGTTTCTTCTTTAAACAAACACCAGGGCAAAATCCAGAGCAAAGTTTATACATTTATTGAAGAAACAAATAGAGATCAAAGGGAAAAGAACAGACCAAAATTCTTTGGATGAGAGCTCTCTTCCTTTTCAAAACTGATCTGTTTCATCAGGAGCTTGTATGCAGAAAGGAAGATGAAACATTCTTGCCTTCATTAGTAAGTTTTATATATATTATTATATTTTAGCTTCCACCAGCATATCTTTTAATATTTATATTACATTTAATATCATGTTAACAATAGTTTGACACCCCATTTTTAAAACTTATCATTAGTTTAAAAACTTACAAAAGACAACACTATTTACTGAAGAGCATATAAAAATCAACATCAACACATCCAGCATAGCAAACAATAAATTATTTGCTAGAGTCTCATAAAAGAACAATAATGTCCTGCAAAACTAAGAGAATTAGCAGAATTTTCCTTCCCTGAAACCTGGAATAAACAACTATTCCTAATAACAACAGATATGATGTACAACTAAGTTAAACAGTATTCTTGAACATTATTATGTGCATTTATATCTAAATGGCAGTAAACATCATTTTCCCTTCCATGTATTTAAAACATCATAGTAACTAAAGTTTTATTTAGATACGCCTTATCTTAAGGGGCCTTGACTCACAAGATGAAAAATCAATAAGCAAACAATACCAAAAATAAGTACTCCCATTTTTTCTTCTCTACCCACTGACCATCATTTGGGTCTGCTCAGCAAGAAGTCCCAGAAAATAAATTCAAACTGGAATTATCTAGAAAACCCAAGTAAAAGGAGTCTGCTGATGAGAGGAAATACTAGCAAGTTATTCCATATGGAGGACACCTCCGTCTATGAAGTGTATTTATTCCAAAGTGTAAGTATTTCAAAGCCTCTATGTTCCAGAAGTGTAATCAAACCTGACAATACAAATTTATTTCCCAAACTGGAAGCTCTCTAACATTTTTTTTAATAAGGCTTGACTACCTCTCCTGTCTTTCCAATTTTGACTCTCAACATTCACTGCCTCTGACAAATTTTTTCAGCAAAGTCAAAAGATCTTTGCTTCTAATACTCCTTCTTTCCTTCCCAGGCAGTCATTGCCAATATACTCTTTTACCCCGAGGTTTTCCAGTTCTACCCTGTGTTACTTTTCCACACAAAGTCTAGCACACCCTGGCTGTGAGAATCTGTGAATTAATATGTAACTGTTTGGTGGTTAAGCTGAGATCTTCTACAAAACAAAACAGAAGTTTCCACAGTGTTTTGTTCTTTCGTTGATTTAAACTATTTAATAGTGCCAGGGTTCAGAGAGGAATAAGCTAGTAGAAAACTAATGGGATCAGGAGAAATGATCACTTCATGTCATTTTCTTTTCCATTTCTCCTAAGAAAGAACTTTCTACTGTGCCATACTCTAAACTTTAATAATAATCTGGAAACTGCCTCTTTATGACATATACATCACAAACATTGTTCAAGAACTCTCCTTTGCATCTCAAATAACCAGCGATTGGATTGTCTGGGCAAAGGCAGCCAGGGATACTTCCAAATACAAAGATCAAGCATCTTAATTTAACATCTTACCCAAACAATAGGGGATATAGGATACCTCTCTCCAGGCCAAGGCCTACTAATTCTGACATTGGCCATAACACAGATATTTGTTACTCCCAACTCTAACTGGAGCAGCGAATATGCCTCCTTCAAACATCACTTCTTCAAGAGTCTTAAACATAGTGGTGACTAAGTTCTTCTGATCCTCTTCCACCTATTCCACCTTCATCTTCATCAAAGGCAAAGGCCATTTCAAAATATGTCACAGTTCTCTACTGTCTGTCCGTCTTTATTGTATGCAATTTGGAAAACCAACAGATCTGGAGACCACATTCCAAGATCACTGGTCTCAGGGCTGGGTGCACTTGTGGCCAGGGCACAGGGCAGTCTGCAAGTCAGCTTTTGCCCTCTACAGGGCATTCAGTAGCCTTCTAAACTTACTGGACAAATCCATTTCCCTGACATCAGAACAAACCCTTAGCAGTCAAGTTTTCTCAGTGGATGAAAGGTATATATAAATCCTCAATATTGAAAAGTCCATCCGAATTGAATATCTGGAATAATAGTAACAGTAATAACAACAATCCTCTGAAACAATACAACAATGCAGAAAATGTCTAGAAGTTTAAAAAGGGTGGGCAATGAAAGGAAAGGATGTGCTAGACTTGTCCACTTTACTGCTTTTTCATTTACAGGAGCGGGACATTTAAATTATTTTATGGTTCGTTGTTTTTTCTTAAGTTTTTTTTTTGTTTTTGTTTTTTTTTGTGTTTTTTGTTTGTTTGTTTGTTTGTTTGTTTTTTTAGCACTCCTACCTTTACAGCTTAGCCAGAGACTGGGGAAGGAAAGGGCCAGGCGAGGATTCCCCAACCAGCAGCAGGGGGAGGCCGGGCGTCGCGCGGGTCCCAGACCAAGCGCCGCTCCGCAGGCACGTTGGGGAAATAGGCGGAGGTGCCGCCCCGCCCCCATTCCACTCTACCCCGGACCCGACCCTGAGCAGCCCTCCCCCGCTCCCTGTAGCCTCGGCTGACACTTCCCTAGACCTATTCGACGCGGTGGTGCTCAAGCCTGGCATCCGCCGCGCCAACGTCGCCCGGTCATCGGGGAAGCCTCTCCAATCCCTTCGCTTGCAGCCGGCCCCCGAATGAACACGAGTTCGCGCCCGGGGACAATGCAGCTCCGGGTGAGATCGTGTTAGCGGTCGTGGGAGAAAAGGGACTCATTAAGTGCGGAAATAAAAACCAGCCGTCGCCCCCAGACGCCTCTGTAACGCAAATCACCTAGCGGAAATAGGCTGTGCCAGTGTCGGGCGTAGGGAGAAGCGGACTCTGAGCCGGGAAAGGTGGCAAAGTGGCCGCTCAGCTCCGGTAACTTTGCAGGGTAACCTGGAGACAGCGAGAAGAGTGCTGCTGCTGCCGCGGCCGCTTCCC
Source organism: Galemys pyrenaicus (assembly GCA_019455555.1). Classification (NCBI taxonomy): domain Eukaryota; kingdom Metazoa; phylum Chordata; class Mammalia; order Eulipotyphla; family Talpidae; genus Galemys; species Galemys pyrenaicus. The sequence continues at coordinate 245,139 of JAGFMF010011836.1, read as the reverse complement.
AGGCTGAGACTAGGCACTAGGCGCCAGGTCTTGTACCCAAAGTGCTACTGTAACTGAGGAGGAGGAGAAAGAGAGGATGACTGCTGTCAGGAGGAGCAGGCAGGGAGGGGAGCCCAGCCTGCGAGTGCACGCCGAGCTCCAGGAAGCTTCGCTCCCTGTTCTCGGCCCTAGGAGGGGCGCCTGCGCTCGGGTACACTTCACCCCAAATGCCCACTCGCCGTCCCACGGGGCCACCAACTATTCTAACAGCGCAAGGAAAAGGCAGCGAAATAAAGAGCAGAGCAAGAGAGCAGGCGAGAGCGAAAAGGAAGACACCCGCCCTGAAGGATCACAGGATCACGTACCTTGAGCTCCTCAATGTCCAGGTTTGTTGATCTGTCCATGGAGCAAAACTGAAGGAAGTGGAGAGGAACCGGGCAAGTTGTACCAAAAAAACAATCTAGTCTTTTAGTTTCCAACCTAAACTCAGCTTCATCCTCCTCCAAGCCCTGGCAGCTTCTCTCAGTCTCATTCTTCGTGATCACGCCGCCTCCACCGGTTAAAAATAATAAAAATAAATAAATAATAATTATAATTCACTTTGTTTTACTTCTTCAAAGCTTTTTGACAGGTGATCTTCACCGTGATGCAACACAGCTCAATCGAATCAAGGGGGTGGGGGGTGTTGGAGGACGGAAATCCACTCTATTTAAGATTATTTTTTTCTTCTGCAATAAGCTTAGAAACCAGCGAATTGCTGCATCCCAAGAAAAAAAGCTGCTTCCCTGGACAGCATCATGCGGCAAATTTCAAGCAAATGTGTCCAAACTGAAGAGAAGAGTATATGATAAAAGCCTTTCTCCGTCAGGCTTACTCTGCTAGCTAATTTAGCACACTGTGAGTCCCCAGCATTAGCAATGATCAATTTCCCTGGCAAGATAATCAAATCCCCGAAGTCCTGCATAGACGTAAAAAAATGTCTTGCAGCTAAGAGGTATCCTCTCAGTGGGGAAAAGAAGATAATAAAGTCTGAAGGGAACGTTCTCCTTTGAAGGTTATGCTAAAAAGAGTTGAGAGAATAGGAGGTGGATCCTATAGAGGAGAGAAAAGAGGGAGAGAGAGCACAAGTGAGGGAGAGAAAAATTTTCCTCAGGCTTTGCTGTTTTACTGGCCTTCACCACCAGGTGACTGACTTCACTTCTGTCTTCCCACAGCCAGCACTAAGGGGATTTCTCTCATCTGTCAAAAAAGCGACATTTCCTCTCTATGCGAATACTATGCTGCTGGGTCTTAAAGACTGCCCTCTGCCCACAATCTAGTAAGTGACAAGCATTTTAATTCATTTCACAGGTTGCTTCATTTCCCTCTTGTAGATCTTGGAGGAAAATGAATGAATATTACACAGATGTGTTCACATGTACTCATGTCACAGTTCTGCTTTCACTATCAGTGAATTTTCTTTAACTTAAGAAAGGCTCTTTTTAAAAAGTAAAAAAATAGAGACATTAAAGGAAATTTCTTGCACTGTTGCTTCTCATGATGAAGCAATATTTTATTGGAAAATAATTCTTTAAATAGACCTGACAGATAGGTGATGTAAGGTGGACGGTATAGTATTGTGGAAAGGGCTTCATTCAAATGTCTTAATGTAAATCTTGACTTTTAAAGGGATTTAAGTCAAATCTTCATATAGCATGTAAAATAGTGAAACCTAAAGGTGTTTTCAGATTCATAAAAATAGTTGAATAATTGCATTGTTTCTAAAATCACTTGTGTATATTTGTGTCTATATCTATATCTACATATATCTATGCTTAGATGTGCACCAGCTAATCTCCTGGCCTCCCTCTCTAAGTTCACCTACGTACTCCTCCCTCACTATGTTTTAGCCATAAAGTTTACTAGCTCACCTCCCATTTCTTCTACTCTTTAATACCAGCCTTTGCCCTCAATCTGAACAACTCTCTCTCCCTCTTTGCAAATTTAACCATTATCCTTCAGACTAAGTCACCTCTTCAGAGAAGATTTTTTTTTCCCTCAAGTGAGTCACTTGTACTTTCTTTTTTGTCATCTACTGATAGCAGTCACTGTGATTTATTATCATTCAGCAATGCCTTTGTTATCTGTATGTCTGATTCTTCCAGTGGACAATAAGCTCTACAGAGGCAGTTCTATAACATTCTTATTTACCAATATAGCCCGAGTGTAGCAAATAATAAGTTCACAAATGTGCCAGAAATGGAAAGTGTATATGGGGAGAATCCATTGTCTAGAATACACTTCATTCTAAGGCATAAAATTTCCATCTTTCCCTTTCCCCTCAATATGCAAATGCTAGTTTTTTCTCATTCTGGTCTACAGTTAAGCTAGAGGACTCAGCTTTATGAGCAAACGTGCAGTTATTTAGTTTAAACCTATTACATTCCACAAATATATCAAAGTTATATTCTTTCAAACTTAAATTTATGCTTATAGCTTTCATGAATATCAAGTAATCAATATAGTTATTTCCACTTTTCAAAAGTTTGTGTGATATTACTTTACTTTTATGAAAGGCTTATATTAGTTTGTTTATTAGTTGTTTCTAGAACTGAAATAATCAAAAAAGAATCTTTGCTTTTACAATAAAAAGCACAAATTGAAAATAGCAATATCTATTTTGCAGGTATCTGGAGGGAGTACTTGAACCCCGAACAGTGAGAGTATGCTGCTAAGTCCTCTCCCCAGAACTACATTATATAGACTATATATTTCTCATATTCCAACTCTTACTATATACTATTTTATTACTAGTGCTAGTGTTGTTTTTAACTTTACACATGTTATCTGATCTGGTAAGTCAATTTTTGAATCTGCAAATGATCCAAATTTTTTCATATAAATTAATGGTAATTGCTTTTTCTCTTTACACCATTCTGGCATATTAAGGAATTCATAGGGATGTTCTACTTTCAGGCAGTCAGGAAAACTATAATCTGTATTATTAGGGCTGAACATCAGATACTCAAAGTAAATTTTACTTGTTCATTTAGCATAATTATATCCATAATATATAATAGAAAAAATAATAAAGCTTCAAGATTGAGAGTACATGGACTAGCATAAAATACACACCAAAGAAAGCTTCTTTACTAGAAATTATGAATATTAACAAACATTAACAAACATAATTACATGTTTTTTAAAAGTTAAGTTTTAAAATGGAGTGATTTAACATTTCCTGTCAAGTTGTTATTGCCTAATATCACAAAATTGAATATAAGAAGTAAATTTATTTTGAACATATTAATAAAATGATACTCTGGGACACTTTTGAACTTGCAACTATGAAAGCACAAAGCAAGAAAAACTTTGCAAAAACTAATAAAAATGCTTAAATACTAGTCAGAAAGGGCAGACTCAGTATGACATAAAACTAGAGTTGAAAGAAGAAATTATATTGTACTTAATAAATAATAATATAGTAAATAATTAAGGAGATAATAAAGGGGATGCTTAACAATATTTTAAAAACTTAAATATATAGTCATAAAGATATAATGACTTCCCTTTACCTTTATTCAATATGAAATTACCCAATATTGATGTTGACCAGACTGGCATTACACAATCAAAAGAAACTATAGATACTTTTCAAATCATTGCCAAATTTGAATCTAATTAAATGTATCCAGAGAAAGAGAGTTGCAAGTATTTTGCCTGCTATCTTGTGAATTCCCATGCAGATCATCAGGCTAAATATTACTAAAGTAAAAAAAAAAAATGTAATTTGATCAAAAAATATGATTTGCTAATTATATTCATACAACTTTCATGACAAGACTCAATTTCACTTCTACTGAAATGTGACTAAAACAGTTGTCAGAAAATTAAACATTTTAAATAAATTTGAAATAGGGTAATGGATGTTTGGGGTAATGAATTAAAGAATCAAATATTATAGATATCCTGAATTACAATTTAAAGACAGCTACCCACGAATGCCCTAGAAGATCATGTTGGCACATAGCACCTTTGTAAAAGGAGCAAGATTCAATTTTAGCAAAGGTATATAATTCACAGACAAACTGCAAATAACAATTACAACCCCAAGCAAGGGTAAGGCAGTGTGGAAACACCTGCAGGTCATGAGATGTTTCATTTCAGGATCACTCGTCCATAGATACATTCATCAATGTCACCTCTGCCATAAGGTATTAAAGCAAATGTACACACTCAATTATGGTTGTATCTATTTTAACTGATTTACAGAAATGAGGAAACATTCTTTTTTTGTCAGTAGAGAATATCATTTTTGATGATCCTCTTTGGTTTAAAAGTGCATTTGAAGTTTTTAATTCTTCAGATCTTTATACTCCCCTCTCCAACTCTCTTGTCAAATTTATAATTTATGATTTTGTTTTGATTTTCTTAGTGTACCACCAAAATAGTAAAATCATATTTTATTCAATTTCTTGAAATTATTAAATGATATGCATGCACTATACTCATTAAAAGAGTAATAAATAAATTTACATAGTTGCCCCAATTTGTTTCTAGTGGTATTTATCTTTATATAATCACTTGCAACAGAAGTTTTATTTCTCAAAAATGTTTTTTTTAGTTTATGATGTTTTTCAAAATATGAATTACATAGTTCTGAAATATAAAATACTGTGCTGATTTTATTTTATATGCGTGACAGATGTAATTGATTACATGCAAAGAGTTGAGGAATAGTAAGGTAAATGAGTTATTAGCATTGTGATATATCAAAAGGATATCCTTAGGTTCTTTCCCAAAGTGATCACCTGCTATAGCATAGATGTACACTGTTTTTGTAAAATCAATGTTGAAAATAAGCTAAAAATTTTAAATAATTTCTGTTCACCTTCAACCCAGATCATGTTCCTACTCCAAAACTTCCTCAAGAAAAAGAAAGAAAAGATAAAAGAAAACAAAGGTTAAAAAGAATAAGACTCAGTTGTATCTGCTTAGATCTGGAAAGATGCCAGTTATAGGATTAAGGTGATATAAAAAATAAAAACTAGGGACCTGGCTCCCTTTCCTTTTTGATTTAAGGGAGAATAATATTGGCAAATGTATAACTTTAGTTAAAAAATGACATTCAATTATTTATCCACCTATGTTTTTAAAAGCACCTTAGTCATGAATATACATGTACTTTGCATAATACAAATGATGGTGTTACAGATCTATAAAAGATAGTGGAAGACACCAGTGATTTAAAAAAGATCCTCAAAAACCATTATTTATTACATCTCAGAATCATGAACGTTGATAGTTATAGTTTAAAGTTTTAAAAACAACCCACTTTAAAATGCTAAACTTCTGTGAAGTATAAAATAGTAACATAACAAAGCCAACAAAATATAACTTAATCAAAATTTCAATTAAGTTCACAACTAGTACTACCACTATAGCACAGTAATAATTAAAACAAAAAAGAAGCATGCTAGCACATGTCAAAGAGCATCACATTGCAATTATATAAGCACAAATATATTGGAAAGAAATGTCAAACATTTTCAATCAAATAGCGCTGTGATTCTCAGTGCACTTTCCATCAAAAATGATTATTAACTTAGCTAGAAGCCTTAAAATATCAGAAATAGTAAACCTTAAAATTATAGCCAAATACCAAATAAAATACAATTCTGAAGAATTTTTTAAATTACAATCTTCACTCTCACTGGAACAATTTTAACTATTAGGAAAAAAGAAAGCCTTTGGCTTCATTATTCACATAACTGTATAAATTGGTTCATTTAAGTCTAAGAGCTCAATCTCTAGCAAAATCATCACTATAAACATATTTAATATCAATTTTTAAAGTAATTTTTTTGAAAGAAAGCAACTTTTCTGGAAATATTTTCTATGTTATCCCTCAGTACTCAGAGTGATAAGCCAATATAAAACCAACAACAATAAAACCTTTATGAACTGCCAATCTTTCACTGTGCTCTACTGGCATCACTCTAGCAAGAAATAGAGAAATGTGAGGGACAAGGTCACAGAATGAAGGGAGATAAGTAAAACAGTAATTGATTCTAAAAGGCCTGAATAGCCAGAAAGAACTGAAAGCAGTATTGGCCTTGGTGACATACTTTTTGAGTAGGAAAAAAACAAACAAACAAAATGAAGGAATCAGGAAGACAAAATTTAATGTGATTAAATTCTAAAACAGATCACTTACTTCCAATTAACTTTTAGGTTGGAGCTTTTCCTATTTTGAGAATGACAAAAAAAAGTTCACAAAATACAACATTATCTTTTTTTCTTACCTGTTTCTTAGGAAATGATTGTTGTCTGAAGCTTCTTTTTGTGAAATTAATTACTGTGAAATTTCTCCTCTTTTCATTCTATACTATACCCCTATTTTTATTGTATTTATTTATGTAAATAAAATAAATATCAAATTAATAAAATTGTCTTTGATAAACTAAAATCTTATGCTGCACTTTAAGTTTCTTAGGTATATTAAGTTGCATATTTATATATGGCTAAATATAAAATTGAATTCTATTAAACATACTATATGCCTGAGTAATAATAATAAAATTTGGATCCTTGTTAATAGTCTTTGTTTTATATGAAGGTCTTCAAAGTTTTCCAAGAATGTAGAATGAAAACTGAAGAGAAAGCACAGTACTATAGTGGTTAAAACTGTTATTGACTAGCTTAAAAAAGAGCAGAAGGCAGAGTGGAGGCTTAGGGAACTGTGAGGTTGTGGGGACAATCAAGGCTGCCTGACAAACTCTGTTTACACCCAGTAGTTACATGTGCTTAATCAGCCAGAGCAGCAGCAAAGCCCAGGCAACATGTTATAGCCTGGGTTCATTTCATAGATTACCCATTTGTGGCTGTTGAGAGGACCAAGTTAGGGAGCATGTATGTGAGTTTTTAAATGCCTAATTATGCATGACAGTATTGTTACATAAACTGACTTACTCTTGATACTGAGCTACATTCCCCACAAATTGCATCCTGACTAATGCCACACGTCAGCACAAGTCATTTTCTAAAACAAAAACAAAAACAAAACAGGAATATCTATCTTTGTCCAATTAAAACCATGTGTTTGGCAATAGCTTTGTAGACAGGAAGCCATTTCTTTCAAAAAGTATGGTGCTTAACTTCTTTATTACTAAACTTTTTTCCTTCTCTGAATGCAGTCATCTCCATCATGAGCTTTAGGATTTCACTTGTTTTCCTGGTACTCTTCAGAATGAATTTGTAATAAAGACTGCAAACCTTTTATCCAAAGGGGATGCATTTAGAAATGCATGTTTGAAAGGGTAAAGTGTTTTTAGAACATAACTGGACATGTGTATTTCCTTGATCTATAGAATAAAGATATAATTTCTATGTGGTTAAGTATTTTGCTTTGATCCTTAACATAGATATATGTAAAGTGCATGTTACTAGAGGTCTGAACATTAGAGACAATGAAACATCATTATAGATTTTCTTTCAATAATCCATTTTAGAAACAACCTCAGAATACAGTAAGTTGTAGAGAATATTATAAATCAACCTTTATAATTCTGTGCTACTGCTGTTTCTTCATATAATATAATATATATATAATATTTAATGAAAACAAAAAATTATTAATTTTGTTTCCAAATAAAAAAAGAACAGGTAGAAAATTATTAATAATTTTTTGTTTTCATTAAAAACCAATTTGACAAAAATATAATTTCAATTGTATTTTATGTTTATGCATTGATCACCTACGAGAATGGAGAACTAAATTATTTTCTGACTATATTCAAAATAAACCTGAGTTACAAAAAGCAAATATCAGTTATTATATGTCAATCAATCTCCACTGCCGTGTAATGTAAAACATTAACTCAAAAAAATTCTGTAATTGTGATAAATTAAAATTTAATTTTTTCTTTTTTGATAAAAATAAATGCTTTCTTAAGTTTAGTAAATTAAAAATAAGGTAAACTTTTGGCTCAGTGAATGTCAAGAACAGTTATAGAACATATCTTTGTAACAACTATGCAATTTAGGTCAATCAGTAAGATTCATTAAAAGTTAGTTTATTTGAAACCACAAAAGATGCAGTGAAACCCCGAGCATATAGATTTTATAAGATAATCAATAACAGAAGCAAATTCAGAGATGTATTTTAGATAATTGTAAAGAACATATGCCTATGTAGTACCATAATCCTGGTTTACATTTACAGTCAGAACTTGATTCAGAAACTTTTTCCTCAGTACTTCAAGTATAGAAAAATATGTTTATATTTTTTAATTCCTCAGAAGATTTAATGTGGAATGTGGATAGAGACTAAACTAGAAATAGTCTTGACTTCACTCATTAAATTGTGACCTTATGACAAGTCTTTTATTTATTCAGGCCTCAAGTCTTTATAAAATAATAACCTACTCTTTGAAAAGCTTTAACTTCTATATAATATTTTCTAAAAAAATGATATTGAGATAAGTAAAGTAACACATGCAAAAAGCATCTCCTCAAAATCTGGTGTACAATAACTTCTCAAAGATGTTAGTATTTTCTTTAAAGTCACTTGTAGTTCTGAAAATTTATGTTATACTTCTATTTCCTCATAGGCATTAACTAAATAAAATAAACCCATTACTAAAAGTTTCTTCTTTACAGGTGGAATTTTAAACTGATTTTTATTTTCCAAATTTCCTACAATCTACACTTACTAAGTAGTGGATTAACTAATTATTGATTGAAATCAGATTCCATAAAAAATACATGTCAATGGGAGGGGGTAAATATATTCACAAAACATAGTTGAGAAGGAATTAATAATTATAGATATATAGAGATATACTTAAGTATTGATTATTGAGGAAATTGAATATCTCTAGTAAATTTGAATATGCACATATATAATGCTAGGCATAATACCACTCAAATGTCAGTGGTTTATTACATAAAAGTCTTATGTCATGTTCAAATCACATACTGATGTAAATCAGTATAAGAGTTCTGAGCCATATAATTATTTTATCTAGTGGATATTTTTAATTGGAGAGTTGTAACTCTTATATTAGATTACCTTCAACCAATAAGGAAACAAGAAAATAAATATGGAGTGGTAGATTATGTGGGATAGACAGAAAAATAGATGACATGGCCTCCTACAACATTCTCTCACATCTAAACTCAGTCACATAGCCTTATGTTATTGTAGAGGAAATTCAATAACTATAGAAAATACTGTCCTAACAGAAAGAAAAGAAAAGATTGCATAGACTAATGAGCAATTTTTGTCACCATTGCTCCTTTTAGTCATTATATATCACTTGCTTCCTTAATATCACACATAAAATACATTGTCCTTATTCCAAAAAAGACTCACCCACCCAAATATTTTATCCAGCTCAGTGACTGGCATCTCTGAGTAATGTGTAGTTTCCAGATGGGGTTTCTCATCAAGTCACCTATGAATTAAAAAGACAATCAACTTTCTCCAAGCTCCCATAAGCACATGTGCAACAAAGACAAGATCGCTATAACAAATCATATCATTCAGAAGGAGGAAGAACATAGTAATTATGAAGACACCTTGTGGATACTAACTATACAGCATTTTATCCTGGGAGTAGAAAATGTTCTTTAATTAGACCCTGATATTTCTAGAAGGAACTCCCTGGTCCAATGCTACCTTGCCCCTATACTCTACAAGTTTATTTTGTAGTTATCACCTTTCTTGTCCACATCTGATATGAATGTTGGGGAATGAATTCTCCTTAGGGGCTGGTATACTGTTGCAAGTCACTTCCTGGTATAAGTTTCTTCCTGATCAGAAAGTGCAGCATTCCTAGGAACCTTTCATAAGCTGAAATGGCCTAAAGCGAAGTAGTATGGTAGCTTGATGTTGAAATACTGAACAAAGACAAATCAAAGGCACCTTGAAGGGGTGAGAGGGAGGGACTGGGGTGAAGAACAAAAGGGACTGGGGTGACGTTGCACTGGTGACATGGCAGTGGGAACTCCATGGGGACTACAATTGATGCCAAATACATATAAATAAATAAATTTAATAATAAATATATACATTTAAGAATAAACAAAAAAGGAATTTTGAACATAGTTCCCCGGAAAGAACTCGGTGGCGCCACTTGTTTTGCTAAGGGTGATTTCAGCTCCTATAACAGTTGCTGCAAACATTATTTTCACACTTTGTCTTTTATCATAAAAGCAAAAATTCTTTTGGGATAGCTTTCAGAGAATGAAAACAGGTACCAACACAGGTCTTTTGTAAGAGCAAAGTAGTGTAAAACAAGCTTTTAATAAAGGTGGGTATAACTGCATTTGGCTTCATCTGAGATGTATAGGGAGGTTCTATTTCATATTTCTTTACTTGAAAATGGCTGATTTCTCACTGCCTTTTCATGGTTTTTTCCTAAGTATGCACATATCCTTCATGTCTTGTAGTGTATCAAAATGTTCTCATCTTATAATACCTCCAGTCAGACTGTAATAGTGTCAACCAAAGACCCTCATATTACCCCAATCATTTCTGTTCCAAATGAATTCACACTATGAAGTAGTAGGGAATTAAAACTTCAGAATACATATTTTAGAGGGGACACAATACAACTGATAACAGGACTTCAAAAATTGTTTTGCAGTAAAGCAATTAATATTGAAAGTAGTTTCTTTGATGCTGAAATGCCCTCAAAATATTAGTAGGCTTCTAAGAATGGAACTTCCATAAGATCCAGCAATCCCACTCCTAGGAATATACCCAAAAGACACAAAAACAAAAGAATACGGGCACCCCTATGTTTATAGCAGCACTCTTGACAATAGGTAAGACCTGGAAACAACCTAAATGCCCAAAAACAGATGAGTGGATCGGGAAGCTGTGGTACA
>JAGFMF010011836.1:219382-234179 GCA_019455555.1 Galemys pyrenaicus | reverse complement strand
GACTGAGGTGATGGTGCACTGGTGAGAAGGTGATGGGGAATACATGGGGATTACAATTAATGGCAAGTATATGTAAATTTTAAAATATTTTAATAAAAATAAAGAAAAAAATATATTAGTAGGCTTAAGATCTACTTGGTTCTGTTTAATTTCATGTGTCTATAACCACATCCAAATTTCTCTCCTAGATAAAATTTTCAGATATGCTTTATTTGTTTCCTCCTCAGTGTGCCCTTTGTTAAATTAATAAGTGAGAGTAGAATGAGACAGAGATCATTAACATGGGCAGAAAACCACCTTAATCTGAATTTTGCAAATCTCCTTAAATTTTTTGTTTTCATGGGATCTAAAAGCAGTTGACATTTTAACTATTTTGATGGCCCAAACTTTTGGGCTGCTGTATTCTCTTCTACTTTCCCTTCTCTTTCTTATGTTACCTTACCAAAAAAAGCTAACTGTGGAGAATACACACTACAAACTTTTTTTCCAGTTTTATCCTCTTGAGCCCAAAGCTTAGAAGGTGGAAGACATCTTCCAAGTTTTCACTGGCGATGTTTTTTTTTAAAAAAAAAAAAAGATTTATTTATTCATGCATGAGAGAACTGGGGTACAGGATAGAGGTGTGGGGTGAGAGGATTCACCAGAGACAGTGGGGAGCAGAACAGGCAGAGCAACGGAAGTACACTGCTGAGGGGAGCATTAGCTGGGCCATGTCCCCCCTCCCTGGCTGGGGATCGAACTCATGCTGCAATGACTGCAGATGCTTCATAGTGTGATGCATCTCTTGTACCCAAGGGAGGTCTCTGGCAATGTTTTTAAATGAATTTTGCAATGCTATATCAGGGTTCTGTAGTCTTTTACTCTTTGACATCTGACCCATGCCAGAGTTTAAGAGTTGATTACTGGCTAGGAGATAAGAACAAGAGCTTATCATGGGGAACTTCTGAGAATAGTCAATAGGTAGGCTACATCACCCTTGCTCACATTACTTTGGCCATAAGTTGGTCACATAGCCCCACCAATTTCAGAGGAACCTGGGAAATGTAGTGTGTGGCTACAAAGGAGAGGAGAGAATGTGTGCACACTGGCATTTTCTAACACAAGATGTTAGAGTATTTTTGTCAGCTTTAGCAAAAAAAAAAAAAAAAAAATGCAAAGCAACTCAAAAGTATATTAATACTGAAACAGACACACTCTATGAATACATAGAGCCAGGTTTAATATACTTAAAGGTAGAAACAAATGGAACCAAGTAAAATCTTAATACAGTTAACAATGTTTAATTTTATAGGCATATGTTGCAAAAATATAAAGAAATTCAAAGGTTTGGGATATTGGTGCAGCTGACATAATTTATTCCCCCCTATGCTTAACATATTACATCATCCCACCCACCTGCTGGTGTTATTCATTCACACATATTCATTGAGAACCCTGTCTATATCTCAAGCTCTGTGCCATTGTCTTTATCTAGTAGATAGATAGATAGATAGATAGATAGATAGATAGATAGATAGATAGATAGATAGATAGATAGATAGATAGATAGGCAGATGCACTGTGATTATTAGGGAAAAACAATGTCCTTTGCCAAAGTAATGGGAGCACAGCCTAGTAGTTTTTATACCCACTAGGTCAGCAATAAAATGATTGAGATAGGCAAAACACATATTGTTCCAAACATTCATTTCCAAACACCGAAGTGTTCCAGCAGATCCTGGAAAAGTGCTCAGAGAAAAGCACAAAAGTAGTTTCTCCTTTTGTAACAGGGTCATCCCCAGAAAAGGGGGAAATTCCAGAATCCCAGTTCTGCCCTAAGTGGGTAGAGCTGAGCAGGGAAAGAAGATTCTACAGAGAGAGGACAGAAGGAAGGGAGGACGAAGGAAGAAGGATGGAGAGTAGCAAGGAGACCTGGAGGAGGCACGTGGAGCAGAGGGACATGTGAAGAAACTGTGCTTGCATTTTGGTCTTGGACTGGTTGGAACAGATGTGGGTGAGAGACCCATGGGGAGGTTAACAATGACAACTTTCATCTTGATTTTGATTTTGCTCTTTTCCTTCCAGATTTGTCTGACTCTTTCTGACCCTTTTCTACGGGTCTCTCCTGAAAAGTCCTTTAGACATGTGGCAGGCTTTTGGGCCTTGCTTTGGGCCAATCCTATTTGGCTGGACTTTTACCCTCAAGGAGGTGGGTAACTTTGGATGCTTAACTTAGTAACTATGTTCTCTGTCCTTTCTGTATTGTACCCTAATCGTATTAAAGTTCCTTTCCATTAAAGGTTTTATATGTTTGTCTTAATTCGGCAGATGGCAGACCCACTTAGAGAGGGCAGATTTGGGGGTTCTGGGGTGCTCCTCTCCCTGCCCTGTAACACTTTGACGTTTATGGGTAGCATCTCATAGAATCACAAGTCTGTAAAATTGGGAAGATACCATAATGATAAACCTCTACTATATAGACTAACCCTTGTTTGATGGGGAAAAAAATTAAACAGATGATATATATATATATATATATAGACAGGATTTGCTTTAAAATATTATCTCTTTGGTGAAGTGGCTAATTAAATATTTTCTCATAGTGATTTAAGCAGATGTTTTAAACCATATAATAGTTATGATAAAACTTCCTCCAAACCAAAATTCTGAAAGTCTTTCTATTAATTAAAAGAAAATAAAAACATGAAAATTCAAAATAAAAACTTCTGAGAAACCCCATAAATTTGTTCCTGAGGAAATAAAAATACTATACAGTATTTGGCATGTTAAAATTTCATGATAAACATTGTCACATAAAAAAATAAGCCCCACTTTCCTAATATATACCCCAACATTAATGTGGATGGTCCAAAGTTATGTTGAACTACTTAAAAATCTCATATGTTCTGGTATAATATTACTAGTCAATTCTGGCTATTATTCTAAACTATTATATGCCAGTACAGTTGAACAAATTTTCTTGTCAATTATTAGATATTTAATTATACACACATAAAAATTTAAAAAAGCATAAGATGAGGGCACTTTTTTCAGAAAAATATACCCACATCTACATAGTAAAATAAAATAAAATTAAGAGGGAAACTTTCAAGAAATATAACAGATCATTTTAGAACATACACTAGAACGTCTCCTGATAAAATGAGAAATTCTAAAATGAGGAGTCATCTAACAAGATGACAATGTATTTATGTATGGCAACAAAATAAGAAAAATAAATAATACAATAAGTTTGTTAAGCATGATTAATTTGCATAATTATCCATAGAGAGTTTCCACACACAGATAATAAAATCTTACCCTCTATAAGTAATAGTCTTGTTGTTTTAATTTTTCTACCTTCTCATGTTTGGATATATGTTTTTTACTTAAAATATTTCTTACTTTCGGGACCTCCCTGGTGGCGCAGCGGGTTGAGCACAGCACAGTGAAGCATCGGAGGCACAGCAGCACAAGTTCCATACGCGGCTAGAGAGGGAACCCACATGGCACTGCAGACCACTCCTGCCTCGCCCGCTGCTCCCCTCAGGAGTGTATTTCAGTCTGTCTGTCTGTCCTGGTCCCCACACTGTCTCTGGTGAGTTCTCTCACCTCCCACGACTCTGGCCTGTGCTCCAGCTCTTGTATGCATAAATAAATCTTTAAAAAAATAAAATAAAATATTTCTTACTTTCAAATTACATCATTTCTTTTCTGCAACCATAAATTGAATGTTATTCACTTTTAATTTTCCTAACAGTTGATCATTAACCAATTTTTAAATTCAATTGTTAAGGAAGTTGCAGAAATATTTTCTTCTATTATGGAATACTGTTCCAAGATTATTGCATAACCACACCTTTTTGAGCTATCTTTTTAAATCCTAAAGCAGCACTTTTTGTATATTCATTTGTCTGCCAGATTTTAAACTGTTTAACAGTTCCCCGTTTATTTTTCAAGCGCAATTTTTTTCACAAGGTAAAAGTCCTATACTTTTAGGATAAATGAACTTTAAAACATGTACAGTTTCAATCTCTCTGTCTCTTTCTCTCATACACACATATACATATACAAACAGGTCTCATACACACACACACATACATACATAACAACAATTGCTATTGCTAAATGACTAATTATTGACTTAAAGTCTTCAAAGTTTATATCCCTTGGTTTTGTCTTTGGGGTGTCGACATAATCTTACTTATCTTTGGGTGACAAATAGCTAACTTCATTATATTATTCAAAATCTTTATTATTAGTTACCGCAATATGATTTGGGGGCTCCATTTCACAAATTGTAAATAATAATTTAAAAAGTTAACATTATGGTAACTTAGTCAATCATGCAGTTGGCATGGAAAGGACAGACTTTACTAATTTCACATATTTTTCTGTAAGGCAGGATGAAGGAATGGGGTAGTTGTTCCAGGAATGTCAGACTACTTGCAGCTTCAGTAAGACCTTACCCAGATAGTAGTTCATGAGAATGGAACCAGAGGCTGTCAGGAAAATGAAGGCAAAATCCTAGAAGTATGGCATAATAAGTGGAATGTGGGCTTTGGAGCCCAGGTTCTTCATCATAACTGTGTACTTCAGACAAATTATTTAATCTCTTTGTGACACAATTTGCTGATCTGTAAATGGAGGAGGGAATGATGAAAACTTAATTAGTAAATACATTCTAAGTGTTTACAACAACGGCTGGCACATGGTAAGTACTAGATAAATGTAAACCATTCTTTATCATCATTATTATATTTATCACAGATACCACAGGTACAGAAGCTAGAAATAAATCATAAGGGAGAAGATCATGTGGTTGACTGAATAGCTTTGTCTTAAATGGAACTGAATCAGACATTAGGCAGAAAATATGATACAGATGTGGTAGGGGTACACTTGTTATTGAATAAAATATCAAGACAAATTAGGAAGATTCTGTTTGTTGCTGTTCTTTAGTTTTTATGATTTAACCCCTTTGGACTAGCAGCAGTGATTTAAAAGTTCACCAAATTCATATTATTATGAAAATTGGTTTGCATTCTTCTGCTGACCGTGTCATAAGGATTTCTAATATACTAACCAGTTCAATTTTTTGTTGATGCATCTTTCTTGGTCAAACCAATCTCTCCATAAAATGGATAATTTTCTTTTATGTAATAACTGAGAATAAAGTATCACTTTTATTTTTTTCATTTATCAAAGATTAATAGCTTCTAAAGGACATTTTATTATTTCCTGTTTTAAAATTTTAGTAATTATGAGAATCTTTGCATTTTCTTTTACAATTAAAAATAACAATGCTTTTATGTCCACACAATTCATTATATGGGAAATCTAGATTATGCTATTTATCATGACATGGCTATGATTGTTGGCAATTCTTTTTCCTTAAACTTAAAATGTATAATAAATAGTAATATTCAAGAGGAATAATTTTAAAAGTGAAATCAAGATATATTTGATCATCTTTGTTGTTATATTATTATCTCTACAAAGATACATTAGGCAACATAGTATGGTATTGGCATAAAAATTAGATACATAGATCAATGAAATAGAACAGAGAACCCAGAAATAAACCCACACATGTGGTCAGTTAATTTATAACAAAGGGTTCAGCAATATAGAATTGAGAAGTTTGAGAAGTTCTGTGCCTTCAGTAAATAATTTGTGGGAAGCTAGACATAAAAATATAAAAGAAAGCAATTGAATCACTCTTTCACAACACACAGAAAAATCAACTCAAAACAGATAGAGACTTTAACATAGACATGAAATCATAAAACTATAAGAAAGCATAGTCAGGAAGCTCCTAGACATTAGTCTTCATGATGAATTTTGGGACTTCCTACAAAATTCAAAGGCAACAAAAGAAAAAGTTAACAAATGGAGTTAAGCTAAAAAGCTCTGCAAAACATAGAAAAACATCAACAAAATGAAAATGCGACCTATTAAATGGGAGAATCTATTTGTAAACCATATATATGATGAAAGACTAATATACAAACTATATATAAATCCACACAGATCAATAGCAAAAATTCTATCAGTAAAATTTTTAAAATGGATAGAGTATATGTATAGACATCTTTTTTCAAAGAAATCATACAAATGGCAGCAGATACATGAAAAGATGTTCAAAATGAGGTCACTAATCATCAAGTAGATGCAAATCAGAACTATGATAAGATACCATCTTACACCTGTTATAATGACTGTTATCATGAAGAGAAGAAATAATACATATTGGCAAGAATGTGGAGAAAGGGAAACATTGCACACTCTTGGTGGGAATGTATGTGGATGCAACTATCATCAAAAACAGTAGAAGTAGCTCAAAAAGTTAAAAATAACAATCTGATAATTTTACTTTTTGCATTTATAAAAAACCTCAAAGGCAGTAACTCTAAAAAAACTTTACCCCTACATAATTATTCTTTATAATAGCTAACATAGTAAAAAGTGAAGGAATATATATCAATATGCATATTTATATTTATCCACATATATATGGATAAAGAACTTCTGATACACACACATTGTGGAATATTACTCAAGCATTAAAAAGAAAAATGTGCCATTTGTAACAGGGGTAGACTTTTACACCATTATACTAATTGAAATAACTTAAAATGAAAAGGACAAACATGACATGATCTTACTGATATGTGGAATGTAAAAAACAAACAAAAAGTCCAAACTCATAGATACACACAACATATTGGAGTGGTTTTCAGAAGTGGGGGGTTGTGGAGTGGGCAAATGGGTGAACAGAATAAAAAATTAGAAACTTCATGAGGTTTTAATATAAAGCAGGGTAACTATAGTTAACAGTAGTGTAATATGTATTTAAAAGTTGCTAAGAAAGTTGAATTGTGCAAGAAAAAAATTTGTAACTACACGTGGTGATGTATATCAGACTTATTGTGGTTATCATTTCACTACACACACATACACAAATGTATCATTATGTTTATATCTGACACTAATATGTGTATTATATCTTAATTTTAAAAATGTAAAGAAAAAGAAGCATCCCTCCCTCCTCTCTCCTTTCCTAACTTCCTTCCTTCTTTTTTTTTTTTTTGCACATACAATGATAGACAGATGATACCAGTGCTTCCCTTAACTGTTTTGATTTTGGATAGTTTATATATGAATACAGTAATAATAAAATAAATAATAATAATAAAGGAAAAAAAGACATATTTCCAAAGCAGTAAGAGAACAACCTGTTTTTTATTGAGTAGAGTTCTACTTTATATGAACATGTCATCTCTTTTTTTCATTTTACAAAATTCTCAACCTATAAAGTAACCTAAAACGTATCTCATGAGCTTAAAGTTTTACTAATGAAGTGGAATGATTCAGATAAAGCTACTAATGAAATACTAGCACATAGTAGGTAAGCAAGCTGTAAAATATTGCTACTATAAAATATTGCATGTCCGGGCCTCCCTGGTGGCGCAGTGGGTTAAGCAACGCACTATGAAGCAAACCGCAGCCACTGCAGCACTAGTTTGATCCCTGCTGCCGGCCAGGGGCGTGACCCACATGGCGCAGCAGACATCTCCTGCTGTGCCCGCTGCTCCCCTCAGCAGTGTACTTCCGTTGATCTGCCTGTTCTGCTCCCCGCTCTCTGTGGTGTAATCCTCTCACCCCCCCCCCACACCTCTGGCCTGTACCCCAGCGCTTGTATGCATAAATAAATAAATCTTTAAAAAAAAAATAAAATATTGCATGTTGTAAAATATTTCTCCCTTTACTGTTTCTATCATTTTACTGCTGGTATTAGTAACAGCAGTAGTTGTGATGGTAGTAGTGGTGGTGGTGTGGATGTAGGAATAGGAAAGAATAAAAGGATAATATAAGGGTTGGAAATATGAAAACTCTATCTACCTGACAGTCCATTGAGGGCTGAAGCGAGGATCTTTACATCTGCTCTGGTACAGCATTTACCTGACTCTGCTTTTTAAATACCCTACGTCTTTCATTTCACGTCTCCCCAGTGCCTCTGGAAGTGCCGTGGGATGCCTCACATGTCTGTACATTTGAGTTCCCTGTAATTGCTGTGTAGTTGTCCTTTCTCCCTCTGCAGCAGTTCTGGAGGGATCTGTGGTACCAGCGACAGAAGCTTGGCCCTCCTATAGCAAAGCCTGAGCCTCCCAAAGACACTGCCACTGTTCACAGTCCCTACCAGTATCGAAGCTGTTCTGCCAATTCCTGCTAACATCTGCACTGAGGCTGCAGTGCCCTCAGTCAGAACTGCTTGACTTCAAGGGCATCCCCAATTACAGAGGAGTGAGACTGCCAGAGCTTGGGTCCTAATTTGACCTGACTTCCAACAAATGTTTGAATTACTTGAACATTTATTCAGTGACTCCTATGTGAGATATTTCCTACACTTTTATTTTTAACCAAGTTCTTATATTTTGGTAAGTTTTTGTACTCATAATTACTTATAGACTGACTATTACAAGGCGAGAAATTATATAGTTTTTAAAATGCATTAATATGACAACTCTGTTCTTTCTTAAAGACAATAATTTCATTGCTGTAAGGTAATTGCAAAGATAACAATTTTAAAAATGATAATATTATGAACAAGTTAAAAAGAATTTTCAAGGCAGAAGAAATTAAAGAGCGACTATAGAATCATTTTTTAAATTTTTTATTTATTGATTCCTCTTCAAGAAAATAAACACTCTACATAATCCAGTTGCCCAGAAAATATAATTTTAATAAGTAAAATGCAAATAAGAGTCAATAGTTAAGGGGGGGGGGGATCATTATTTTATAAATCTGCTCTTTGTCCAAATCTTATGTTAAGGGCCTCTATGGTACAGCTTAGTCCAATTTAAAGAGTAAGATCTTGACCATTGCTCCAGTAATTGAAAATTGCTTAATGAGTTTTACTAATGCATTTCTGCTTTTTGGGCCAACAATCATCCTTCTGTTTTAGATATCTACTTCTTAACTCCATCGTCAAATTCACTTATTCCTATAACCATTATTACTTTCTTCCCTTCCACGATAGTTAAGTGTTCCTCCCACTATCTAGAACTAATGAATTCTTCCACCTATTTTCTTATTTCTTTTCCATTCTTAGGTAGAATTTGTTTACACTCATCAACTATATTTTCAAGCTCTTTCTCTCCATTGGTTACGTAAAGTCTTTGTTCTTTTGAACGTATAAGAAATTTTAAATCCTATAATTTTTCTGTGTCCACATCCAAGCATTTGAAAATAAATTTGTAAACTTGTTTCTCTTTTTGTTCAATTCCCTTCAAATCCTTATATAATATTTTAATTTCTCTAAAATCAGAACAAGGACAAAAAAATCCAATATTTTTGTTTGTTTGTTTTCTACTTAACATTTCTCTACTTTTCAATTGTCTCTCTCTCTTTCATTAACAGGTATATTCCATGTGTCTTTTCCAACATGATGATCCTTCTCAGTATCTTTGTAGGTTCATCTACTTCTGTTCTTCCCATAAAAATTGATCCAACCAGATACACACCCAGATCATTATGTGTAAAATGCAAATCTAATGCAGTTCTTAGCTTTAAATCTAAATGTGGTCTCCCATTTCTTACAAAGCATAATTGTTTAGCCTTGTAGTCAATAAAACCAACTCCATTGTGCCAGTACATTTCATGCTTTAGAGCTTGTGTACATGATTTTTCTGCCTGAGACATTCCTGAGATAAACTTAATTTAACAGCATATTTAATTGCATCAATTTGAAAACTAACTATGGGTATGTTTCTGACACTGCAATGCACTGAAGAAACTTGTTCAAGCCTCCTTGAGCAACTAGGAATATGAAAATGTTCCTAATAATCTAGAAATAAAAGCATCAACAAACACTGATAACCTCTATAAGAAATACTAATTCTAGCAGAACATAGAATTTTCAAGCAATGCTATAAGTCAAATGTGAATGTGAAAGATTGATTCTTGAAAGTGAAGTAACGATTCACAATTAATTAGAGAAAAGTGGCACATTATTTTGGAAATGATCCTTGCAGACTGATTTGGCCAGGAGGTTCTAATGCTTTAGTTTTAGTTCCTTGGTTTAGAAAATTTTGATATTGGTGGGAAGCTTCAAACCTGAGGATAGAAGGAGTTCACCCACTACATTGGGAAGGCAATTTATTTGAACAGTAGGTTTACCTGATCACTTTGCAAGGCTTCAGGTAATTTCCTTTGCCCTAGGTAGGCAGAAAACAAGGTGATTTCAGGATAAGAAAATAAGTTTCCTTAGTAAGGAAGCCACCATACAAACTCTGTATTATGTCTCTAAACTAAAATTTAATTTAATATCTCCCAATATATCTCTAGATACTATTTTTCCAAAGTTATAAACAACAATAGATAAGTGAGCACTTTACAATGTGTTTTTTTTCAAAATATTATTCTCTATATATATAAGAAATAAATCCAAAGACGCATAGCTTCAGCTACAAGGTAAGAGCTTAGAAGTTGTTGCTCCCACACTTAAAACAGAATAACTGTAATGAATTAAAAATAAATTACTATTTTTGGACTCATCAGGGACCTGTGGTTGTTGGGAAAATAGCCACACCTAAATCAGGCAATTATGGAGAATCACAACCAATATCTGTTTATATGGAACAGCAGCCAAGGAAACCATAAAAGAATAATTTTAACAAATTGCTGGAAGGCAATTGTAAACTCGCTTGAGAGTGCATAATATCAGTCTTGGCGGGGGGAGAGTTCTCATTCATAATTCTGTGACCTTTACTTATGAAGACTGCATAGTAAAGAATCTTTCCTGACTACATCAGGAGGAGGAAAATGATAATAATGAATATGTCCAGAATGTTCTCTGTAACAAAAGTTTATTATCCAGTAGAAGAGTTTCCCAAAGCCTTATTCCACCTGGAATTCTCCCAATCCAGCCCCCTTTAACCTTTCTGTCCTACAGAAAGTAGAAAAACATATTATTGGAGCAACACTTGTGAAGGTGACAATTCAGGTAAACAGACCAAAAGACTGATACTAATCAAAAAGCTTTTCAGTGTTACCCATATCCCACATCTTACCAACACACATAGGGCTTCAATTTTTATAACAGTGGGCAATACCTGAAATAATCAAAATTTCTCTAAGAAGGAATACTTCAGGGAAGCCCAAGGTCAAGAGGGACAACAAAAGCAAAGACACTAGTGGAATTTTTGGCCTCTTCTACCTACAGTAATAGCAAACATTAAACAGAGCCCAACTTTTAGCCAATTTAACATAAATCATTACAACAAAGACCTATTTATCTTAGTTCCCCTTATGCCATGAAACATATCTGGCTACCAACAAAAACTACAATGTATGCCAAGAGGTTAAAGAAATGACTTGAGGAAACAAAGAAATCATTGTACTCAGACTTAAATATGACACAGATGTTGGGATTATAAAGGAGAGACTTTAAAATAATGACAGCCTCCTGGTGGTGCAAGGGGTTAAGTCTCAGTGCTATGAAGCTACAGGCAGACACTGCAGCAGGAGTTTGATTCCTGGCCAGAGATCCGACCCACATGCTACAGTAGACCTTTCTTGTCTAGCCCACTGCTCTCCTCAGCAGTGTATCTCAATAGATCTCCCTGTTCTGCTCCCACTCTGTCACTGGTGAATTCTCTCACCACCACCACCCTCCACCTCTGTCCTACACCCCAGTTCATCTACATAAAAATAAATAAAATCTTTAACAATAAAAAAATAACAATGAAGAAATTGTTAAGGGTTCCAGATGAAAGTGGCATAAAATATTTAAAGTGTCGAAAGCAAAACTCCAACCTAGAATTCTACATGCAGCAAAATTCTCCACAAAAGAGAAAAAAAACTATCTCTGCCAAACAAAAGCTCAGGAATTCACTGTTACCAGAACTCCCTTCAAGAAATGTTTAAGGAAATTCTCTTCAGACAGAAAGAAAAACAAAAAACAATGTTCAGTAACTTAGGTCTAGACAAAGAATGTTAGAAGAGACTGCATGTAGGAGTCGGGAATATTCATTTACAAGTATTTTTGATTTAAGATAGAATTGTTTTAGAGGTATAATGAAAGGTCTAGGATAACCATAAAATGTTTGAAAAGATGGATAATCAGTATGCTAAGAGAGGAGGTAAAATTAAATGTTTATGAGAAAAATTCACAATGAGTAAGCAATTGGAAAAGATCTGTGACAGGATTCTTAGCTGCAAAGCACAAGCCAAGATGACTGTGGATAGTCAAGCAATCAGGAGCTTATTGGATAGATATTAGATGGGAATCCTGAAGAACCAGGTTTGCGACTAACCTTCCAATTAAAAAAAGTATAATGCTCTGAACCACACCAAAGAAGGGATCATGAGAAAACTTCTGCTATAGACAATCCTGCTGACTAGCTGCAGATAGCACACATTTTAAGAATTTGTTGCAAGAAATCTGATTCTATTGCAAATTCTCTTGGCTCTAGTCAGCATGCCATTTCTTCACTAAGGGCTAGTCCAGACATCCCTCCATCATCACCTAAACTGGATGAATCTTCCATCATCCTCCTCACAAAAAATGAATTCTACACAATGCTACCTTCCTCAAAGCTCTTACTTGAAAATTGGATTCTCCTGCTGCCATACTTGATAGATAGGGATTAGGATGTAATGGAAGATGGCAAACAACTATTCTGGCTTCCCCATGGGAAGGTAAGACTCATAAAGTAGCAAATTTTTGAGACAGGAAAGTTTATATCCAAAAGATCTAGGCAATAAAATACCATGAAACTAAAAGATATTTAGAATATTTCAAATTTTTATCACTGCCAGGAATTCTAAAATATTATGATATTATTTTCTAAAGGGATAGGATATAATACTCAATGTCCTTATTCAAGATTATATAAGGCATTATACAAAAAGCATTCCTGATTGTACAAAAGCTCATGAATATTTCTGTGTAAAGAACCATCAAATTTAGGGTGTCTTTAATGAGCACAATAATATAAAGTTACATTGAAGCTTAGTACCCAATTACCAAAGGACTAAAAAGTATCAAATAATTTTTTGTGCAACAGTTCTACATCAAATTTTTCATGTTATATTAATCTGCAAGCTTTGAACTTATGACTTAAAAATATTTTAAGAATCAATAAAATACATATGGGGAGCTATAGGAAAAAATGTATTTTATCTGTCTCATAAAAATGAGGGTTTCAGTTTTAATCACAAAACCCATGTTGCCATTTTCAGTATCTTAAATAGAAATATCTTTCTTTCAAAAATTGCATGCAGTTTTGAAAGGGGCTTAATTTTATAATCAGGGATTATTTTCTAGTTTGGAAGAATCTATTTCAAAAATATAAAGCACCATAGATTAGCATGAAAGATAAGGTTAATTGAGGTATTTTTGTGTAAGCTGTTGAAGAACCTGAATCCCGAGTAATAACAGCTATTTATCTAAATATGTGTTATAATGTTCTTACATAAACAAAATCTCATAATCCTTCATATCACTGCAATATGTCACAATAAGCACACATTCTTCTATTTTCTAATAAATAAGCAGAAACTAAAGCATGAGATGAAAAAATTGGCTATATTCCAAGTCCATTGTATTTCTCAAAAATATATCAATGTTAAATACATGTATTATAATTTGCCTATTCTATCTATAATTCCATAAAACAAAAATAGATTAGCCATAACTATAAATTTGTCAGTTGCCTATGTCAAGTTTGATATTTTTTTTATACAAACTAGCCTGTTTTTCTCTATACCTATAACATCATTCTAATTCCTGGGCTCCCAGAATTGTTAGTTTAACAAAACCACATTCATAGAACAGGCTATAACATGCCCAAACTGACAGTTTTCCAAATCTCAAAAAATGAGGATTTCTGCACTAAACTGACTTAATGTGTGCGTATAGAAAAATAAATGACTATGGAAGTAAACTATAAAAAAAGGAAAATGGATTTTTTATTCTTCATACTATTTGTACTATGTGGGCCAGTACTATGGTGAGCCAAATACTCCAAGTGTATAAAACAGTCTCTAGAAATAAATTAGGTGCATTGGGAAGCTACATTAACTCTTTATGCACACAAGAGCCCCATTTGTTGCCAGGAGACATCAATATAGGATGACTTGCAAACACAGAAATGCTAGGGGACACATTGATTCTTACCATTAACCACTGACTTTCCATTATGGCATTTCTCTGAAGCAGATTTCCAATTAACCATGTTGACAGTTTTTCATGTGTTCTGCTTATGGAATAAAGGCCTTTGGCTTTCCTCAAAAGTTCAAAAAAACAGTGAAAAATTTGTAGCGATCAGAAAGACTTAAAAATAAGAAGTAAGATAAAAATGCGGGAAAAAAAAAAAAAACACTGATCAGTTTACTCAAAAGATAAGAAATTTGAAGGCAATTTTAGGGACAGACCTAAAATACCTGAAGATTTTAATGTTTAGGTGATATTCTGCACAGGAGTAACATTAGCTCTTCTGCATCTCAACAGAAGATAGAAAAAGGAAAAAAAAAAAAACACTATTTTTGTAACAGGGTGGTCCCAGGAAAAATTGTAACAGGGTGGTCCCAGGAAAAGGGGAAGTTCCCAAATCCTGGTTCCGCCCTAAATGGGTGGAGCTGAGGATAAAAAGATTCCTGCAGAGAAGAGAAGAGAAGGAGGGAAGATGGAGAACAGCAAGGAGACCTGGATGGGGCACGTGGAGCAGAGGGACATGTGAAGAAACTGTGCTTGCATTTTGGTCTTGGACTGGTTGGAACAGATGTGGGTGAGAGACCCGTGGGGAGGTTA